>UELV01083112.1:0-11094 GCA_900490015.1 Megastigmus stigmatizans | reverse complement strand
GTTATCTACCTGCATCATCCACGCATATATATAGGTATACATGGTAATGCAAATCAAGATGGCGTCTCCCATACACGTAGGTAAGAGTAGAAAACTTTTCTTTTTTTCGTTGAATTTCGAAAAAAACGCTCTGTTACGATCTCAGAAATGATGTAAGCATTATGTCATTGCAGTTTCATAAAATTCCATGCAGGATTCCCGGAGATTTTCTTCCTCGAAATTTTCGAGGAAAAATATCTCCGAGAATCCTGCATGGAATTTTATGAAACTGCAATGACATAATGCTTACATCATTTCTGAGATCGTAACAGAGCGTTTTTTTCGAAAATTAATAGCTATCTTTATATATTTTGTTCAATACGAAATTACGGACACTACCGGTAAGGTAGGAATCTTTCCGAGGGTCGCACATCCCCTTAAGAAATTAATATCTATGATTCTTGCGAGCTATTTCCTGGAAATATTACGCGGAAGGGAATTATCCGCTCATTAAAAGCGAAAAGGTCAAACTGATTATTGTTTAAAATTCACTGTTCTTACATACAAAGATAAATATTTTAAAATATTTGAGATTGGTCTGATAAGTGGCCATTTAGAAATTAAGATGAATGATTTACCAAATTTAATCAAATCATAATTTCTCACTCGGTTGCATCGCATTGGTCAGCCGCTGCCACCTCCGCATTCCCAAAGAAGTCACGCATTCAGCTGCTCGCGTTGCGAAATTTCGAGCGGGACACCACCATCTGACACGAGACGTTCGCAGCCGCGGGCTAGAAAGCAGACGCGTGAGAATTTGCAGTTTGCAATGCGAAGCATTTTGCGTTAACGGCCCCTTCAGCCTTTCGCTTGTCCGTTTGCGTAGATTGTGCATAGTACGTGTGTTATGCTCGGCTCGATCAGATCAGTACCGCCTCCTTTTTTTAAAAATCTTTTATTTTCTTAATTTAACATTTTTTTCTATGAAGGTAGAATACTTATCTTTTAATTTAAGTTTAATAAATTAAACAGTTGACACCCTTTTTTTTAAAAAAAAAAAGTAAACTTTTTATATCATTTTTCAAATTATTTAAATATACTAGTGACGAAACTTGCAAAAATATGAAATTATAAGCAATGTTTATTATCAGTTCCCTGGCGGAAACATTAACGATATTTTGGCTAATTATTGGTTAATTTTCTAGTTAAAAACGTCACGCTAACATTATTGCGTTGTTAAAGATAACAACTCAGTTTTTCATAAGAACATTATATATATTCTATTGGCCGAAACTGAACATATGACTGTAATTTTAGATTCTTTTAATAAGATTTTAAGATTTATTTCGATTGAAAATGCTTCAATTTGAATAACACCTTAACCAACAAAAATGGTTAATTTTATACCAGGGTTATTTATAGGAAAATATGTAACCTGCTAAATTAAATAAATAATTTACAATCAAAATTTAATATTTTAATTTCATTATTAAATAAGAAAACCACCTCTATCAAAGTAAAGCGTCCAAAGTTATATTTATCGATTCAAAAGAAAAAAAAATACACGACAGCGCACTTTTCAAGCTTGGCAAAAGCTATCTTGAAATTATGCATTTAAGCGATAGGTATACGCGGAAGATGGAGGAGCGCTTCTCCGTATGCGCAAAATTGCGGCAATGAAATTTACAATTTATCTCGCTAGAGACTTTCATTCTTCACGACTTTCGTAGCGTCGCGCCTTAATGAGTCTCGGTAAAGAGAAAATAGAGGAAAAAGAGTTTCGCAGTTTATCGGAGGAGAGAAAAGACGTGTCTTCGATTTTGCGAGATGAGATCTTATGGCTTGTACTTTTTCGTGTTGGAGTACAAAGATGGACTTTGGGCTTGGTACATCTATTTTTCAATCTTTCGTGATTCTTCATATTTTTTCAATTTTTCTATTTCTAAGAAAATCATTTCTGAGATTCTATGAAGTTCTTATTTATTTAGTTCGCATTTACTGAGTCTTAATATAATTATTTATTTCGTACGAACAAATATCGGAATAATTTTTTTGAGTTTGCCATACAGACTATATTTTAAATAAAAGTATTAAATGAGACGATGTTATGTATTTATTATATGTTTCGTAAAAGCTTTGTTAAAGTGACGTAAAAGCCTCCGCGATACTTGATTTTGTACAAATGGGTCGTAAAAACCCTGCAATTTCGGGGGATACTAAAATTATCCACGTAAATCTTTGAGATGCGTATAAATACGCATAATATGCATTGGAACTCACCTTGAATTAAATAAAATTTAAAAGTAAATGAATGTATATACGTGTGCATTCAGCTTGATATATACGTTTTATGGATTTTCACATGCAATACAATTTCCATATTTTACATAATTTATTATTTCTACAGAAATATAAGTCTGCGTTCAGGAAATTCGTAATATTTAAACTGATTATATTAAAAATATTTTCTTGAAAAAATATATATTCAAAATCTGTACCAAGTCAAAGACAATACAAAATGAAACGTAGACATGTGCACATACACGCACCAGTGCAAGTGCATACATGAATTTTCAATGCCTAGTTTTGGCTAATCCCGAACTAAATCTGCTTATCCTTACACTTCGATTCTCGAAGTTCCAATCGTATTTTCTTTAACGTCAAGAAAAAATAATGACGGATTCCTTTCCGGCATAGCCCGCATCCATGTCCATCCTCGTTTAACGCACGGACGCAAACCTACTTTCTCGGTCAACGACACCGACGTACACACATATATGTATATATATATATATATATATATATCGTCGTCGTCCTCTTCCTGAAAGAAGTGAAGTTCGATTGGAAGAGTCCCGAGAGGCCGATTACAGCTGGATTACAGAAAATTCAAGCCGGCCAATATGCGAGAGCTCGTCACGACAGCTTCTCTTTCTATCTATATGGCGTTGGTAATCGAGCCTTTGTGTGCTCGCGCGCGGAAATCACATTATAGTACCGAAATCGGCTTTGACTCGGCATCTCTATCTGATGCTATTCTCGTTGCCGCAGAGCTTCCCTCTCTTTCTCTCTCTCTCTCTTCCTCTCTCTCTTTTCAATCCTTTGCCCTTTGCCGCGGTTTGGAATCTATTTTTGCTTTCGTTTCGTTTTAGATTGGCTCGTGAAATCCATTTCTTGGTCGATTTATTTACTATCTTTTTTTTCGTTCTATGTGTCGAAAAAAGGTATGGAAAGTTTTTTGGGAAGAGCAACGATATTGATAATACGATTAGCGAATTTTCGGAAGGTAAACCATTTCTTTTTGGGGGAACGAATTTTGATTCGATTGTCAGGAACTGTGGATATTTGTTTACGATGAGTGCAAGCAAGTGATAAAAAACGGTAAGTTTGGACATATTTAACTTTAAAAGCATTTTTTATTTTAACGCTCATCTTCAAGGACTTGAAGTTGACAAATTCATTTTTGAGTATTTATATAAAGAATTTAGTTAAATTACTGAAAAAACTTTAATCAGTTTCTTTATGATATATAGAACTATTTATAGTTGAAGCGTTCTTAGAAAGAAGGGCATATCTCGAAAAAGTATGTTGGAAAAAATCACGTTAAAGATTTTAATTGTTTATAAAATAGAACTATCGACGTAATAAATACTTAGATTGTAATAGAAAACATGTAATTACTTGTATAACTTAAAAAGGGTGAAAAACAAAAACAATTTTCATTTTTTTGGATAAAATAATAGAGTCGGGAAAAAGTCATGAGAAGCGCCCTTTTTCCATTATCGGTTAATATGCAGATACAAGTATTATTAAAGTAACGAAAAAATTATAAAATAAAAAAAAATAACTCAGATAAGTTTTAAAGATTTATTTTCAATCTTTGATACAAAATTAACGTAACATATTTATTTAGTGCTGTAGTTTTTAAAAATACTTTAACAAACATTAATAAATAACAAATGCAGATAACGTTTTTTTACAAAGAATTTGTGGTTTTTATAATAATTATAAAAATGTTTTATGTGCCATAAATATACGTCCCTTTTCCGTAAAATTTTAAGGTATCATAATGATATTTTTTTAGTATATAGAAGGTGACTAGTAAGTACATTAAAAAAAAATATGTAATCGGAAAAAGGTCATATTTCGAAAAGTATTCTTCTTCCTAAGAACGCTTCAGTTGTAAATGGTAATTAATACTATTTGACAAATAATAAATCAAATATTTGTAAACACATCACAATTTTCTCATCTGTTTCAGGTAAGCATCATTCACTATTGTGATCTACATTTAAGAATCATCTCCGGTGAGCTAAGAATAAAAATTTTAGACTAGTCAGTAGAAGCGCGTGACCTATAAAGGTGGTTTTTTTCTCGCGCAAGTAGAAATAGTCAAGTTTTGTCAGGCATTTCTGCGTGCTAACCAATTTCTGCGTGCAGCCTTCACTCTCCCCTATATTCTATTACCTTTAAATATCATTAGTGTTTGAAGTTAATCATCACCATACATACATTTCTTATGTCTCAAATGATATTTCCCTTGAGTTAATAAGTACCTCAATTACTATAAGATACCCTTTCAATGGCCTTCGCGTTGAAGATCCTCCTGCCCTCTCCTCTTAATAACGCACCATCGCTAATTCCACGTAACGTCAACGCACCGGAAATAAGCAAAAGTACCTGAGCGTCGTGACGGTATAAACTTGGCCGAGAGCACATGTCATATACCTTGTGTCCGTGTCGGTCCACCGAAATTCGTGGCCCGGGTAGTAAAACAGTCCATCCCCTCCCTACCGCAGTACAATACTTCACTCGTCTCCTCCTACGCTTTCGAGTTGGCCTCAGCACAAATTCAACGCCATGCACATGAACATTTCGCCGCGCCGAGTAGCTGCAGCGAATGCAACTATATACAGCAGTAGCAGGAAATCCATTAGTTGGTCGACACGCCTTGTTACCTTCTTCCTCGCCTTTTCTTCCTCTCTCTCTCTCTCTCTCTCTCTCTCTCTCTCTCTCTTTAGCGCCGTACTACAGCGTGGCTTTTCCTACACCAGATCAGCCCCGCTGTGTTGTCGCTTTATAATTTTCGTGCTCAGGGAATTAACGCGCCCCTCGCCCCGGGATCAAAGTGTTGCGCAGTTTAATTTAATTGATAAGACACTTGATTCGCTGCTTAGCCGTTGCTGGATTATAGGGACTACGACGATGCCTATAGCTACTTGTTCGCGCTAAAGAGGAGCTTTTTCAGAGCGGTTGAATACATTTTCTTTAATTTGATCGCTGTATGCTTAGAAATGACGTGAAAACTGGTTAGATACAAAAATCAAGCTTTTTAATGCTATATAAACTGTTGACGCGTATACCACAGTTCAGTCCACACCTGATTTCTAAAATTCAATAGTACTGTATATTATTAATTGCTACATAAACTATGCATAACAGGTACATCGAATCATCGGCTGGTAATAAGCATCGATAAAACGACAATCTCCACGTGCGACGTAGATGTTCGTTCCACTTAATAGCTTCCAATTCCAAGCCTCGGGTATACTCGCTTTCTCCTCTCATCTTCAGGTGGAAGCACACACGCACACACATATATGTACTATTATATATAGACATACAGAGGAGACAGGGCGAAGACATTTGCGCGCTGCTTCGTGACGCGAGAAAACAGAGCAAACGAGATTTCTATACCCGACTCGGCTACCCGGGATATTTCCGAATCGCCGAATATCTCGTCTACGCGTTACATTAGGATTTCTCGATTCGCCGACGTAACGGCACAAGTCGCGGAAGATCAAATATAGCTGGGATCGCTCGGAAATCGCAATTTTCCGGCTTCCCTCTCTATCTCTCTCTTGCGCACGTTTTTTTTCTTCTCTGCCTCGTGCGCGTCGATGGGGCGTACAGCTTTGTACGCCGGAAATTGTTTCGTTCCAAGAGAAAAAAAGAGAGAGAGAGAGAGAGCGCCGGAGTAGGGATCGATATTGGCCGTGCAATCGAGGAATTGAAAGCTGTAAAAGCTCCTGGCCCGCCCTCGAATGAAAGGTCGTGGGAATGAGTGCCGTATTGTAGATCGAGCTGATTTTCGGTCATCTGTCTACTGCATGCCGCCTCTTCACCGATAGTTCATTGACCCTCGTCCAACACTGCTATATAGCTCTCAAGGACCTTCCATTTTTTACTGCAATTATATCACGATATCAATACTTGCACAGGATATTTAACTTTTTTCCTTTTTGCATACTTATTTAAAGTTAATAGATTTATTCGCTTACCCAAAAGATTCTACAGCTAATCCAATGGCGAAAGAAAATTTTAGCTTTTATCCTGTTTTTAAAGTTGCCTCGAAAAAATCGTCTTAAAGTTCAGAACTTGTTTTTACGTTGAATCAGCCAAAGTGTTACACTTTGGATTTAAATAATTATTCAGCAGGCCAACTTTTAGTTCTTCAAATTACCAAAGAACTCGCACGAAAGCTGATTGGATTAGTTCGCCAGTTCACATCAGCTTCTTTTAGCAATTCTTATGCCGAAGGTCATCCGAAAATTCCAAGTTCTTGGTGCTTCCATGCGTGGGTACAGGGAGACGAGTCCGCACGTGTCGGCATTCTCCTCGGTAACAGCTCGTACTTTTTTATTCCTATAGTTCCAGTAGTCTTTCCATGTAATTTTATACATAATAATGAAAATCTGAGACTCCATCAATTGTTAAACAAATTTGTACTAAATCTACTCCGCTCGCACTCCCAAATTCTGATCAGCCTAAGCCTCAACCGTTACAACCGCGTCGCATCAAAATCTTTGATCCACGGTCAACCGTCAAAAGAAAAAAAAAAACATTCGAGCTTCAGCGAACGCCAATCCCATAAAGCCAGCTGATTGGCTTGGCTAAATCCTCTATCGGCAGCTCCGCCTTCGTCGAAGCTTCGGCGTACACTTAGCCTTGAGCATATCGACGTGTCCTCTCGCTCACCCTTAAACGATGTCATTTAAATCCAAAAACACATCAGCCATGCTGCAACAGCAGCAGCAGCAGCCCAGACGATCACTAAGCGTGTCCAAGCATAAAACTAGTCAATTACCCGACCTAAAATCTCTCGACTGCAGCAGCAGCAGCAGCAGCAGCTCTGGAAATAAGCTCCACGCTGCATCTACGGCATACCTTCAGCCCTCGAACGTCCCCTTATACTTACACGCGCGCGCGCATATACATGTATATAGTTGTGCCAGCCGAGCTACCTTCCACCTTTGTATACGACTCTGCGCATCGCCGTAAAAGATACGCACAACCATAAGTCCGGAGCCGTATAATTTAGATGCGAGACAGCGTATAGTGGCCTGAAGGGTCCATTCTTCTCTTTACCTCGCGCCAATTGACCTTGCGTTCCAATCCCGAGACTTCCGACCTACTTCTTTTTCTTCCTCCTTTGTCTCGCGTCTGGGCTTAATTTCGATATTGAATGGAACAGGTGGATGCGAACTATTGACATTTCACTCGGATTTTAAGTATAAGAGCTTGCGTATATAATGGATAGGATTGATGCAAACGCACCGCTTATCATTCAAGATTTATTGCGCATATATCGCCGCTGCCTCGTTTTATGCCGATTCACTTTAGAGCGACTTTTTACAGACAGAATATGCGCAGATTCTTAATTGTTCTTTTTGTAATTCTCTTGCTATGTACGGTATACCGATTGATCGGCGTTTTACGCAGTTCAAGTATCCAACGTAAATTAAGCTCTAATGTGAACAACGTCAGTCGTCCGGGAACACATAGAATTACTAAAGTGCGTAGCGTTATATGGCCGTATTTAATATTTTACGGCCAGTGAAAAAGGTGAAACACCGAGTAAACGAACCTTAGACCAATGAGCCATTAAAAATATCTGGACATAATAGGTCTTTAAAATTATAACGCCCGAGTAATATCACTGTACGGCGCAATTTTGAACTGCATAAATATCATAAAAGAATCTTATGCACTAAAGGAAGATTTTTAGTATTCCCCTTAAGGTTGTGATCGCCTCTTGATGCGCCTTTTAGCAAGATAATGCAAGCCCAACGTCCTAAATGAAGTCCGCGCAGTTTTTTGGACAATCGCAATAACCCGGTACTAATACGTAATTTACAAAAGCAGAATAAAAACATTACAATTGGATGAGAGTAATGCATTTACAAAGTCATTACCAGTCCCATTTACATCTAGAAATATACAAAGCTAACACTCATAAAACATACATCAACGTCAAGCTCATCAAGCAACTAAACTATATGCACATTTCAACGCCGCAGACGAATGCAAAATCAAGAATCAAGAGAATGTTGAACAAATCACGTATACGGAAAAGCTTGGGGCTACGGTGCATCGACCAGTCGCAGCATATAGTAAGTAAAAGTCCCGATTGAGAGATTAGGACAGCTCGACAAATTGCGCGGCCAGGAAAGCGCGGGAGAACTGAGCGTGGTTGTAACGCCGCGGCCGTGTGCAAGGACTGTTAAAAGGACGTGTCGACCGCCCAAGCGATACGGCTAAGCGGGAAAACTTTAATGAAAGCTGTAAAAGCTCCACGCGGTCGTTCCGCTGTTCATTTCTACCGACGTATGCGGGTTAATAGAAAGAATGTGTCACCTATAGTCGTGCGCGACATTTGCTCGAGCTAATGATCGCGTAGAGCTGAATATGTCGTTTCGCAGTGAATTTAATCGCTAGTTTAATGGCACGTTCATCTTTTCCCGGTTATTGGTTCAACGAATGAGTGCGATATTTGCTGAAAAAAATTTGAAGTATTAATCATCCCGTAATGACAAAACAAATTGAAAGAATAATAATATGCTTTTTATGTGCGTTTATACATATATTATAAAACTAAAATCCGCTGATCGTCTAATCAACGTTCGCAATAAATGCGCATAAGGAAACTAGACTAAAAATAAGTTGCAACGATAAAATTATATATCATTACTGTGCCGAGAATGAATATCTAAACGTCAAAACGAAAGAGTTATATGCTATTCATTTATTCCCGTTTATCAGATGCGCGATTGCCACAGCTGTATATATGCAGGGCTTGTATAAAGATAAAGTGTTTCTCCTAATTATTTGCGCTAATGCGCGCAAAAAGCGGGTCGAATCGCGCTATAGCGAGTATATTTCGCGTCATGCGTGCGCTTTATCTGACGCTTTCCTCCCGCGGTTGGCAATCGCACTCGCGTGCCGCGTCGCAGTAGCGCTTTATACGTGGAAAAATTGCGCCGACTCTGGGTTCCCTTTTCAATTTGTCGCCGTTAAAGAATAACGGCTTTATATACGTAGGAGTAAAATTGCGTATAACCATCAAAATTCTCTATTATTCCTTTTATAGGCGCAACCAATTCGTATTATTCGCCGCGTTGCGAATGTAAATTAATGCCGCCCACTGCGGTGGATCAAAACGGAATATCTCGTTGAAAGAGGAATTAATCACTCGCCCATTCCGGAACGCAATTTCAGGTTTTGTTAATAAAATTCTCCCTCTCTCTCTCTCTCTCTCTCTCTCTCTCTCTCTCTCTCTCTCTGCGTCGCTCGCAATGAACGCGACGAGAGCTATCGACAAAAAACAAAGGGAAACAGAGGGGAAAAGGTACACGGACCCATTGTAAAAGCGTTCGAGATCGGCCAAAGAGAGAAGGGGGAGAAAAAAAGTGATGTGTATAGCCGACTAGCATAAAAATATGAAAAGCCGTGCAAAAAAACTAGCGGCACTGCACGAGAAAAAGAGGCGGAGCGGCAAGAAAAAAAAACTACATATAAAGAGCTTGTAAAGACACACGTACGTACACACAAAGCGTTAGGCCGCAGAAGAGGAGAGAAAAAATATAATAACACAGGTCGTTGCCGGTGACCCGAAAAGCCGGAGAAATAGAGACCGCGCGACCTGTGTACGCGGCGAAAGAATTCGATACCGTAAATCTAGAAGCTTGACAAAGCTCCAAAACTCGCGCAGTGTCGAACTTTCCGATGCTGCTTCTTCTTCTTCTTCTTCGTACACCGCAGCTTTCGCACTGTGTTTCTCTGGATCGCTCCCTCTTCTTCACTGTCTCTGCCACTTTCTCGCCTGAGCTCTATAAAGTCACTTTGCGTTCCTCGGACTTGGAGCGCACGTGACTATGCTTTACGTTCACGTGTAGTAGACTACGATTGACGAGTAGTCGACTACGATTCGATTGGCATGGATCGGAGCTGAAAAAAACTTGCACGTTTCGTTTGTTCTGAGGTTTATTGATTGAATTTTTGGTTGTACGACGGCTAGATCAATGATTTTGATGTACTTGTGCGGTTGGAATTGACGACTTTTCACTTTATACATATATATAAACAAGTAATAAACCAATAATTATATGGACCTTATTACTTTGACATTACGATATAACTAAACATTTCTAATATAAAAGAAAAACTGGTAAAGAAACAAGATGTTACAGCATTATATAAAAAATATAAGATATTCTTACAAGAATTTTCAACTCAAGCGATTAGCAAAATCAAACGGATTCATCTTCTTTATAAAGTAAGCAGCTTTTCGATTTGCTTTGCCTCTGGGGAAAAGGCAAAAGGCATCCATTTTCTTCCGTTTCGCTTCCAAGAGAAAAAGTCACGCTGCACGGAGGCGGATAAAAGTGCATTTTCGACTCTCTTGCCACCTAAGCTTTTTTCCTTCTTTTTAGATTCTTTCTCTTTGCCCGTATGCTTTCTATACCTTCCTCATCCTTCCGTACGCAAAATATTTTCGATAAATTCGCTATGGATTACTAGGTATCATCTTTTGCTAGCAAATATTTTACATACTCGACATAACGAGATTTTATTCTTGTTTTTTTTTTATTGAATCTTGAAAAATCGAATTTTACTCAAACGTTTGAGATAATTATTCGAAAAAAAAAGCTTTTAAAACTTGATGCTAATAGTAAAGAAACTTTGAATGACCCCTTAACGTATTCAACTTTCGATGAAACCCGGCACCGGCAAAGCGAGCAAAAAAACTTGAAACTATAGGAAGTTCAGGAAAGCTGGTCAAGTCCGGCGTTGTACGAGAGCGAAAGAGTGAAGAAGGGAGAACACGAGAGAGAGAGA
>UELV01083111.1:0-11504 GCA_900490015.1 Megastigmus stigmatizans | reverse complement strand
GTGTGTGTGTGTGTGTGTGTGTGTGTGTGAGGGTATATGTGTACGGCGAAGAGTCCGGCGTCGGTTACAAATCATCCTTGCTTAAACGATATACCCCCCATATGAAATATCGCGTCCGCGGTGCACATGTGTAATTTACAGTCGAGCGAGTATGTGTAGCATATATATAGCCGTGAGGCGAGGTAGCCAGTGAAAAGAGACAGAGAGCAAGAGAGATAGAGAGGATTTTTCTACGCGACTATATACTACGCGAGGATGTGCAATGGTAGCACGCGCGTGCGAGGAGAAGAGGAAGAAACGTTTGCGCGGCGGTTTAAAGTGCGCGCGCGCCATAGGTTCGAGAGATATCGCGTACGGCGTATATGTTCCGTGCAGTGGAATTTGATTCTTTTTTCTTTTTCTCAGTATGCTGGACTAGCTTCGCGCGGGATTAATGAATATTTATGCCTATAGGAGTGAGCGACGGATTTAATACTTTCTTTTTTTGCGGCAAAAGGAATTGAGGATATTACGAGTTTAGAACTGTATAGTAATAATCCGAACGGGTGCTAAGCACGTCCGATCCTATTTAGCGAATGTGGGATGATCGGGAATATATAACAGTTGAAGCGACAAATTTACTACCGAGGAGTGTAAAATTCAACAGCGCACACGTTGAAGAATCGTACTCGACGGAAAAAGCGAATAATTCGCATCCGCTTTCCATTGACGTACTGCTGCAGGATACATGTATCGAGGCGCCAGCCACAACAGAAAGAAGGTAATCGGGCCGCCAAGTCCGGAAGACGAATGGAGATGGGAGGGAGAGAGAGACGGACGCTGATATAATTAGAAGATGCATAATGCATCTGCGGAGGTTTGGTAGGAAAAAGAGAGCACCGGCCGACGACGGGGGGTCCCCCACCACTGAAAGAAAGTAACTAAATTAATTCGTCTGGCTGCGCTTGTATACGCGAGCACTCGAGCAAGAAGAATTGCGAGGAAGCAGCGCGCGAAGGTGGTCCCCGCATGCTCTATACGTATGTACAGCCACAAGCGATTCGTGGAAATTTGTCGCGCGTCTCCGTCGTCGTCGGTTTTATTCGTTCGTGCGCTCGAGAGCTATTGTGTCTGTCGTCTCGGGATCGCGATAATCGTTAAAGTCAATTAGATACCGGCCACGCGTAATTAACTCGGATTATTATCGATCCCCTTACCCCCTGCCCACACTCGAATGGCGTAACTTTTCCGCGTTGGTCGTGATAGCGCGTATAGTAACGACGTGGCGGACCGTTTTTTTTTACACGAAGCCGCGGTCGCGCTTGTTGCGTTTCGAATTTATCTCTCTCACGTGTGTATAACCAGCTAATTAGGTTCGCGATATCAATTGTCCGAGGCACATAAATTTAAAGGCTGCGCGGGGGAAAAAAAAAATCCATCTCATCTCTGCTGACTGGATACTCGAGTTGTTGTTACGTCCACCGTGTGGGTGGGAGAAAAAATAAAGCAGGAAACAAATTCAAGCTCGCACTTATGTACACACTGTGTGCACTACAGAGAGATAAAGGGTAAAGAGTCCGTCTGGCAACGAAGTAAAGACTCTGCGCGCGCACCCGTATATATATAAATCCTCGCTCCCCCGCAGTCAGTATCTTAAGGTCGGAGTAAATGAAGGAGGCAACAAATAACCCGTTCACTACAAACCATCGAGGGCTTTTCACATCAACCTAATAATGACAATAAGTATCCCCATGCGTCCGGAGCAGTTATATGCACAAGCAGTAGTGTAGCAGCCTATACGAGTCTGCAGCTTCTAGCGTACGCCGAGAGGTTTATTTTAGGTCCCTCTTTCAACCTCCCCCAAACCCCCTGGATATCCTCGCCGCTTCCTTCTTTCTTCTGCTCCTTCAGCATCCTTTGAGGGCCTGTGCTCTATGACGTCATAAATAAAATCGTATAGGGCCGGTGAGCGAGAGCCGCGTGATATACGGAATGCGCGCCTGTCGCGCGCACCAAGAGAGAGAGAGAGAGAGCTGAGCTGAGCTGAGCTGAGGAGGAGGAGGTGGAGGTGGGTAAAAAAGGCCACGCGAAGAGAGGTGATTTAGTGAGTAGGCCTCCTTAGCTTTACGAGCGGTAGCAGTGTAACCCGTGTGCGCCTGCACGGTTGCAGCGTTTCGTGTTCGAACTCATGGGCAATCGTTTTCTTTGTGGATTTAGACGCGTTCCAGGGATCGATAATACTCGCCAGCTCTGTGCACACGACTTTTTCATATTTTTTTCTTTTGCATAGTAGTGAAAAATTTTTTGCTTCTACAGCTTTCAAGGATGGAAGCAGTGCGCTAAGGATCTGTATAGAATTAACCAAATCTATAATGATTTCTGATTTTAACTACATAGAACATATATCTAAGAGTATTTTAAATCGCGTACATGCATATTGACTGTGTATTATTATAAGTTTAACGATCGAAAAGCGTATCAATACGCATACGTTCCTCTAAATAACCTCATATTTCGAAGCGATGTTAATAAATTCGTCGGGTCTCGAGCTCGCGTGTACAGGCCATAAATGCATAAAGGAAAGAGAGGGAGAGAGAGAGAGAGAGAGAGAGAGAGACTTGACCACCGGCAGCATCGTGACGATTTAGCGCGGACCGATTAGGCGGTACAAATTTATTTTTAGCACCTTAGGAAAAGCTATTAGCCGAGTGGCCTTTTGCCGGCGCCGCCGTAGCCGCCGCCGTTCCATATAACGAGTCGTTGCTGCTGCTGCTGCTGCTGGTGCTGCCGTTGCCGCTGCCGAGCGTGCCATTAAGAGATAATTAATTCGATAGCATTTATCCGCCGGTTATATCTCCTCGCCCGACCCGGCTTATATATACTAAGTAATCGATATTAGGATTTTTCTCCTGCGCGGCGCACGATATATGTGTACATATATATATGTATATGTATATACGCCAACGGGATCGTAACCCGAGGTGCTTATACGATTTTACGGGCAGATTCTGTCTGGTTTTTCTTTTTTTTCGTTACCGGTCACTGGAAATCTTGTCCCGATGAGTTTTCTCCCCACTATGGGTTGTGTAGCCTAGAGGATAGTGTATATCACGGGGAGGGATAGTTCATGCGTGTTGTTGCATATTATAGCGAGCTGCACGTTGCAGTTTTTCGATTTGTTTTTGCATTTTGACTCGCTCGACTATGTTTACGATTAGACTGACCTCTTCGTGCTGCTCTTGGCGCTACAGCGATTCTAAAATGGGAATTTCGAGAAAACCTTTTGATTTTTCGCAATGCTCGTAAGTATGTTTACCGATATTACGAGTTTATGGAATTGATTTGCTAATGTTTATATCTACCCAATTTTCACATTCAAGACTGTAAATGTTTAGAATTTCTTAACCAAATTAAATCTTTTCACCGTTTTTTTTTGTTCTATAAAATTTGCAATACACCTGCTATAAAGTAATGAGCCGAGAAGAAGAACGAATTACCAACTTTTTCGGGACCGATGCTACCTTAAGAAGCAGAAAAACTCGGTATAATGTCTTTCCGCTTAAAGCAGCAGGTAGGTATAAGGAATAGACGGTAATAAAAAAACAGGATCAGAGAGAGAGAGAGAGAGAGAGAGAGAGAAAGAGAGAGAGAGCGGGAGAGAGAGAGAGAGAGCATCGCGCAAGAAGTTCCCCCCCGCCTCGATCGAGTGAAACGATAATAAGTACACGCGACTTTAGCGTATATAGTGTCGATATCTCGCGGGGCGTAAAAAAGCGTTGCAGCAGCAGCAGCAGCAGCTCTCGAGAGGCTGCGTTACATTATACGTCCGCCGAGAGTTTCGCGAAGCTCAAGCCAACGAGAAGGAGAGAGAGAGAAAATCGCGAAGCGAGCAAACAGCGCTCGTGTTCGGAACGATGTAGCTGCATATGCTGAACATCGGCGGCGTAGCGGGTGGCGCGCCAGTCTTTACGCATGTATGGTGTATATACATATACATGGGCTATTCCAGCTCGAGGAAAATAATTTAAAGCGATACTTGATGCGACTGAAATAGCCAGCGAAAACATTCCAATTTGTAATTTGCTCGCACGATATTTTTTTCCCTGCAATTGTATATTTCCTTATCGCGATCTATCCAAGTATCTATATTTCACCCTATAAAAACACATTTCTTTTATAAAAAAAACTCTTAAAAAGGCCTTTATGCCATCCACATTTTGATAGCAGTAAATATAATTTTACTGAAACTAAACTATTCGAATGTTCCGGCCTAATACGTAACGTTCGAATGCATACAGTTAAACTCCGATAAATTAGTGTAGTACGTGGAACCCCGGAGAATTTTCGGTCTAGCGAGAGAGATCCCAGATGCGACATCGTCTCACGGCGCGGTTGCACGTGTAGCACGCACGTGTAGTTTCGCTGCCTGCAGGCTGCTGCTGCTGCTGCTGCTGCTGCAGTGTTACAGTTTTGTAACTCGGCTGCCATTGTGTAATGGGCCGTGTTTAACATGACGATGCGTGGGCAGAGCGAGATTTTTTCAACTGGAATTAAATTTACATTTGTACGGTGAAAGTTTATATATATATCGCGAGATCTGGGTGTGTGTGTGTGTGTGTGCGTGAATCGCGTCGGGGTATATATATATATATAGTGTTGAGCAAACGGTGGCCGTGTTGCTTGTGCGCGAAAGAATTTCAAGAATAACGTACTCGAACAAGGTTCTGATCGTAAAATTGGTTGCATTAGAAAAAAAAAAAAAAAAGAACGTACCGACAAAACGTAGTCTTTATGAGCTGGATAGTAGAACTCTCTCCTGCTTCGAATCTAAGGAATTTTAAGAGTATGTTCATACTGCAATTTAAATAATTTGGTTGATATAACCAGATAAAAGTTTTTTAATCGGAGTCATACTTCGAGAGTAGCATTCGGAATTTTTCGTATACGCAGTTTATAGCGTATAGATATTAGATCGGTAATCTCCGGAAAGTTTAAAGCATCATTACATTTGATTAAAACTATAAGTTTGAGCTGAACAACTAATTTCGTGTAATAAGCAAAACTTCATACTTCGCGGACAGTATAACACTGCACGTCAGCTCGAGCTCCACCTAAACACATCTCGCTATCATATTTTCCTCGTTAAGCTATTACCACATAGATTCCGGTACACACTCTTGCAAAGACTTCGATTCGTTTTCAATTACAAGCCGATATAGATTAACAATAAAGTCGCTATGGCTTTTTCTCATTTCAAATTTAAGTGCTCTAATGAGATGGCAATTTGCAAGAGTAATTTGTCCATATAACCCATTTGAAAACTAACTCCGTTATATGTTCCCTTGACGAGATTTCAAATACGTCCATGCCATATTGCAACTAAAAATACAAAACCGGTCCCGCGGGAGAAATTCGAAACGGCATCCAATTCGCACTCAATAAATCGATAACGAAATTGCATTAAAGTCTCATTACCTCGTGCGACGCTCGCCACGTATACACATACACACTCACACTGATTTGCATTATAAGCGACCTGCTTGCTTTTACCTCTCTCGTTGTTCTTTTTCTTTTTTTCTTTTTTTTTTTTGCTTTTCGTTTCACGCATTGTCGAAAGTGGTAATTGAAAAATTCCGAGAAGCCGCGTGAGCGCGCGGCTGTGCTCCTGTCGCTCCTTTATAATTGTTTCGATGACTAGGAACATTTTCTTATGGCCACGCCTCGAGTGTAAAAATCGGCCTGTACAAGCCTACGTTTGCGCGCGCAACGGCGCGTTGTTGTTCGAATAAAAAGAACTGGCCAAGAGTCTCGCGTGTATAGTGCCGATCAGCTTGGATCGGTAATTGTCTAGGCGTAGAATTTGACGCCTAATTGTGAAATTCTATTAACGAGTTTTTCCGATACGACAGTAATGATTAATGCATCAGTTGTCCTTTGGTTTTCATCGCGTTCATTTTTCCAACTCCATAACGCTCGATTGGAACGCTTTATCAGACGACGGCTAAAAATTCAGGTAATATGGCACCGATGATATACCGATATCCTTGATCAAACAGAAATCGATTGTACGAATACCGGACCCATGAATCTCGTAATCGGTACACAATCCACCACCACCATTCCTTCTGATCCACAAAACTCCAATCCTGGTAGGATGAACAAAAATTCCTTTATTCCATCCTATAGCGCAAGAAAAGTCCATCAGCTCTTAATAGCAGATATCAAATATTGGTAATAACGACCTCGGAAAAACGGGGCACACGCGTTGGGTTTAGCTACACATATATGTATATGAATTCAGCCAGACTTGATGGTTCAGAATGATGGGGATAAACGTATACCGTAAAGAAAGACCTAGATAAACACACGATGCTGCTGGTGCTGGTGCCTCGGCGAAGAATGCTGTTCTCTTACGTGACCTCCCGCTGAGATCTCTCACTTGTAATCAGTTAAGCGATCTCTCGCACGACCTCCTGCGCACATTCTATACGCTACACTATTGGCTCTGCTCCCTCAGTAGTAATATACCTACACGAGGATGCTTTTACACTTTTTCCTACTCCAGTTACTCGCCACCCCTATTCTGGATTCCAACCTGTCCCCTGTGACTCTGTTCCGAGACCGTATTATGAGATAATAGGAGACGTTTGGAGCTTTATCATTTATGTCGGTCCTGTTTAATCGACGGAGCATCGAATCGCATTGCGATTGATCGTGGAAGTGCTACATGTGATGCTTTTGATTTATGTTTTTTTTTTCGAGGCTTTTCGGACTGAATTGAGATTACAAGTGAAATGAGGTTATGGACACTCGATCCAGTAATTTGTTTCTTGTGTGACCATAAATTTTGCATACCGTTTTGTTACTGTTTCATTATAATTGAAGGAGATGGTGCCTTACCTGATGAAGATCTTCATTACTTCGAAGTAATGTTGGAATTGAACGATGTAAGTGCCAAAGGTAACTTGGGACTTAGCAGGCCAGTAGGATTCGATAATAGCCACCACAGGACCACTAAGGCCCAAACTACCATTAGCGTTAATACTTCATATGCATCCCTATTGCTGTATCCACTTCTAAAGTCCTAATTTTGGAGCTCGATCTAAAACAACAAATTAGAAAATACTTTAATATATTTGCAAACTACTTATACATATATTTGACCAAAAATGTAATTTATAAAATTTATTAAGGTTTATCTTGATTATCGAGCATCTACAATCGTTCTTTTTTTTTGTTATTCGATGTAGATAAAAAAAAGTTAATCAGTGTGTATTAACTTTTTTCATCCAAACATTATAATTTTTATTCGCAATTAATGTAATACATTAATTTATATTACAATATCAGATTAGATAAGTTACTTATTTATCGATACACGATTTCCCGCATAAAAGGAATAAGTTTGTAAACCAATAACATTTAAATTAAACTGAACGTTATATGGATTTCAATCAGTTTTATACTTGTATACCCAAGTCAGTCAAAAACATTTCTCATAAAAGCTCGCGAACATCCAATTAAATTGCGCTCGAAATCCTTCTTTTTTTTAGTTCATTCATAAATGGAAAATTTGTCAATAAAGAAATGATACTTTGAATGCGGAGGAAAATAAGTAGAAAAAAAAAGAAAGGAGCGAATAATAATCACGATACGGCATTCAGCAGATCAAGATCTTTGCGTGCGCCGTTATACTCCGCGGCGTCCGCCTCGAAATTATAGCCAAGTAATGCAACTATCGCGGGCGCTCGACCCCTCAATAAATTAATAAGCAACGACGGGCGGCCGTTGAGCTGTTTATAAGAAGCATAATGCGCTCTCTCCGCGCAGCGAAATTGCAAGCTGCACTCGGCAGAAATCTATATCTCTCCCTCTCTCTCTCTCTCTCTTCTGCGAGCGCTACTGTCCTTTTTTCCACATTCCTCGAGCCGCGGTCCGGATAAAACACGGGTAAGGAGAAGGGGTTATTAGCTATCAGAAGCTACGCTCTTTTCCGCGACTTTGTAGTTCGCTGCTGCTGTTGCTGCTGCTGTGGCAATAATTATTTTTCCACGCGACTTGGCGGATGAATCGATTTTCATTCGCCGTCTATATAACGCCTCGGTTGCCGTCTGGGCCGCGATAATTAAATCGTTCGCGAGCTATGCTAGAATGTTACGAAATATATCGTTACGCGGTGCACTGTATACAGCTCGGGTTCGCACTTATTGCGATTGTAAAATGATACGTTCTCACACGCATGAATTTCATGCTGGAGTTGTGCCTTTAGGCGCCCATGTCTATGGCGCGGCTCGAGCGTGTAAAAGTTTTAACGCTTAATTATGCGCTCCGGCTATCATTTGTTTATAAACGTTTGTCAATGGCTTCGATCTCCACCTGTAATTGAATGCTTTCGTTATATAAGACTGTAACTTTATTAGCTTTCGTTTGCTGTCGAGTAAATGTCTATTATTTTAGGTGTGCGGCTTGTTTAGCGCACCGCGAGAAAACTGTGTATAGATGTTTGTTTGTTTGTTTTTTTCATCCAAAATTCAATCTTATGTTATTTTTATTACATGAATTGTATGTGATATAGTATCTTCGGAAGCATAAAAATGTATTCTATAGGATCCTTAGTTTTAAATAACTGCATACATCAGTGCTGATTGTTCGATTAGAATAATTATCGGAAAACTTTATTATTGGACTAGAATTACTCGATTGTCGAATGATCAATAAAAAAATGTGTAACATATTTTATTGTTCATTTGGCATTCAGTTTGCGTCCTTAATGAAGTAGCGTGCACGGGGGTTTCATAATGCGACTATATGCATTATAAATCTTCGTTATTAAAGAGTTATAGCTTAGCATCCGGCAGATTTATGAATGATTTTCTAAAAAGTGCCAATAAGTCATAAATTTTCCTATATATTTGATTTGAATCTGCAGCTACGAACAATGTAGTCTATAGAATTACACACTAAATCGTTCGTCTACACACAGAGTCATTAATTCTCTCGATACATAAGCACGTAATATAAAAACAAAACAAGTTTATCCAGAGACTTTCAAAGACAAACGGACGATGCGTGGTAGTGTGCAGCGGACTTCAAGAGCAAATTTCTCTTTAATCGATAAAAAGGAATCCGAAGCCGTGCAATATTCTAAGAAACTAAAATAGAAGAAAAACAAAGGAATCAGTGTCCAGAAACGTATATTTTACAAACTCTTCCGCGTTGGGGAAACAACAAAACTCGCCTATACAAGATTATGCCTTATAAAAGCCTGGAACACGACTTATTGAATTATCGCTAGTGTATCTCTTTCTTTTTTCGCGCGCGGTACACGCCAATCGAATCGCTCTTAGTTTTAGAGCAAAAAAGTCAGGGAAAAAAAAAGTATATATAGCCACGGTAGTGCGCGCAAAAAAATTGCGCTGGAATCGCAGGAAATAATTAGGGAATAACGAACGATCGCGCAGGCCTCGCGGAATCGTGTTATCATAGGCCTCACCCGCGAATACCTCTCGCGAATATTTAACTAATAAGGGTGCGAAACGTAATGAATGGCTTGCGTCATCATCGCGAGCTCGCTTACGGTAGCGCGCGCGCGCGGAGAAAATCGCCCCATGGGAACGTCAAATTAACGTGGCTCTCTCGCTGAAATGCGAATGAAACGGCGTAGGGAACAAAAAAAAAAAGATTGGACTTGGAGTAGAGTAAAAAACGATTTTCTATATACACCTTGGTGGACGCTAGCGCGAAGCTTTGAGAACACATCGTTTCGAGGGAATGTGGATCTACACGTATGTGTGTGTGTGTTTGTGTCTATGGGCGATTGATTTATTGTGCGGCTGTGTAAGCTAATGTGTATAACTGGAGTGAGATTCCGCGTGAGAGACGTCCTCTCTCCGACGATGGACGATCTCGTGGATTTTTCCTATTGCTGTGTGTATAGGCTTACGAGGGAAAATTCTCAATTGGCTTTTCGCGTTTCTTTTATCAATCACTATTAGAGGGATTCGATAAAGATTTTCTCAATGTGATAATACGCTTGTTGATTCATAATAATTTGAATAATGATTCTGATACTGAATCGGGCGATATTTATTGCTCGCCATCGAGAAAGTTAGATATTGTTTATCTATGTTGAAGTGTATTTATTTTTATCAGTTTAAAAGTATGTTAAAAACATATTTTAATCGACCTACGATAACTGCACGCATTATGCATTTTTTATTTGAAATGTAAAAAATGGAATTACATGAAAATAATTACATTATTATGTTACTGTAGCACAAAGCGTTAGAGCTTATAGTACTTATAAAAACTGCTATATGAAAGTCAAAGATAAAACCGACAATTCCAATACGCGCGGTGCAAATAAAGTAACTTGTAACCAAAGCACATGCATCATATACACGCAAACATCAGATTGGCGATGCAAATCTACAGCGGCATAATATAGCCATCTCTCGCATCTTAAAAAAAAGCGCCCAAAGAAAAGGGTCAGAAGAAAAAAGGAAAAGAATAGAATGAGCTATGTGTTGCTGAGCCCCGCGGGGCCGAAAGTTCGGTCCCTCTTTATCCCATATATACACGTATTCGCAGAGTGGGCATATAAGTATACGCGATCGATATCCGCAACATCTCATTGAACTCTATATAGCTGGTAATTTATTACCCGCTCGATCTCTCGAGTCTCGCGAGTTACGCCGCGTGTTCGCCTGCACTATATCGATTAGTCTTATTAGAGATCGTATAAGGTCTTATCGGGTCCTGGTCATCGAGTGCAAACGATATACATATACATATATATATATATACCCGACTCGTGCGCACTGCACACGCATTTCTCGAATAATGTCGGATCAGCCCTTATATTCGCGTGAGTTAATTAATCGAATTTCCCGACGCCGAGACATATGCGATCGATCGGCTGCACGCGCGCGGAATTAATATTGTTTTAGAAAGTGTCGGAGTATTTCTGCGCGGCCGCGTATACTTTCCAAGGACGCGGCAAGCTGTTTCGTTGTGTTTCTTTCTTTCTTTCTTTCTTTTTTTTTTCGCAATGCGCGGTCCGCTCGCGCGCCACCGGAAATATCAATTAGATTAAGGCTGAAACTGAAATTTCCTTTTTTCTCCGTCCGCCGGCATAATTTAGGTGTAATTAACTTTCTTGACTCGTTGATAAGTGAGCTATAAACTGTAGATAAATGGCAAAATTTACAAGGATTTTATGGCGGTTAAAGACCAGCTATAAAGTTCAATAAAATTATCATTAAATTTAGATTAGTTCTCGGAAAAATTTACTCTGGTCGCGAAAAATCCGTGATACATGGGGACTGATTAGAAAACGTGTCATTCTCACTATGCATCTATCATTGACTTGCAAATTGACTTTTCTAGATTACCTTATATATATATATATATATATATCGTTGAATCGCAATACCTCGTGAATTTTTCATATATCTCGACAAATATATAATTTATTTATTATCGATAGCTCGTCGATTAAAGAAATAAACAAGTCTAATCGAATT
>UELV01083109.1:0-15105 GCA_900490015.1 Megastigmus stigmatizans | reverse complement strand
CCCCCACCCTCCCGCCGCGGTTTACTCCTCCGCCGAGTGCAGCAGCAGCACTCTCTCAAATATATCTGGCCATCTTCCTCGTCCGCGGGCGGCCAAAACGCCGCGCACTTCTGCCTCCCTGCAGGATTTTTAATGAGAATTTTAACGATTGACCCAGATTTGCGCGCCCCTTTTGCAGTCCCACATAGTAGCCAATGTCAAGCAGTGCAACGAATCCATTGTTTACCAACAGAAAACAGCACTTTGATTGGATTTCAAATGCTCGATCCTCCCTACTCTCCTACCAAGTCTCATCTGCTTCATCTGTTCGGTCCGACTTGCGACGACGCAGACAACCGACGGAATTCAAACACCCTCGAGCACTTAGTTACCAATAATCCTATCAATTGCATACGATATCGTTGGCGTTGTGCACTCTTCTATCGCCTCCATTTTCTACTTCGACAATTGTTTGCGTCGCAGAGAAAAAGCTTTCCGTGAGATAATGGCGGTATATGTGTGTATATTGTATATAGCTGGTGTGCGCTAGAAGGAAAGTTTAGATTGATCAATTATGACCGGAGAGAATGGAACTGAAATAATTGAATAGCCAGAGGCCAGGGGCGAAAGTTAATCCTGTGGCTGCTTATACACTTTCCTCTCTGAATCCGCGCATCTCGCATTCCCCGCTCAATCGACAAAATGGATCGAACGGAGAGGCTATCGGGGAGCGCAGATGCGTAATAAATTAGCGATCTGCGCTTAAGCAATTACTCGGTGTACATCGTGCAGGCGGAATCGACTTAATTAAAAAGCTCTTACCTTAAAATGAGGCTGGGCCAGCAGCTCTTGGAGCTCTCGAACATCGCCGCGATCGATATTCCTCGTGGATGACCTTTCGGCACTTCTCAGAAGTTCCTCAACTTCGTGGGCTCTTTGAACGGCGTCGGTCTGCGGTGCTCGGCAAGGCGATGGTATGCGCGTCGCCACTCTATCGTAAATCTGCAATCGAGACATTCGCTTTTATGATTTATCCGTCTTTACGATCCTCCGTCTTTCCCACCGCGACGCCTTTCGGCCGCGTGAACATTCCCTAAATGCGGATTCCGTTATTAGCTGTAGCAGCGGTGCGCCAGCTCATACATCACCTGCAATATCTATATTCGGGCGCGCATCTAAACGTTAGCATTTCGTATTCTCTTTTCTGCACTTAACCGTAGGACTATATTGTACGAACAAGAGAAAAAGGAAGCGGAATGAGCCGCGCCGGGGCGGTGTTTATATATATAAGTATAGGACCGGCGAGCTGCTTATAATCTAGGCGGTATTGAGCGGCGGCGAAAGACTCACCAAGATACCGGCCACCTCGAGCAAGTCCCCGATGAGCTCCGTCTCCCCCAGAAGCATCAGCTGGCAAGGCTGCATCGCCACGCCTGCTACGGCAGTTATCCGCGAGTTGCCGGCGACCGGATCTAATCCTAGATGGGGTAATCGCCGCCGCTGTACATTGCCAGCGGTGTGGCGCGCGCTCAAGTGGTCGAGAAAAATATTATCAGCAGAGCGAAGGAGATGAAGAAGAAGAAGATGACGATTAGAAATAGGACGATGGGCGGACGACGCCTCAGATACATACGGGACTGCGACTCCGCGATCGCCAGCGTCATTATTTATTGCCGATTCTATTAG
This sequence comes from Megastigmus stigmatizans, assembly GCA_900490015.1. Taxonomy (NCBI): domain Eukaryota; kingdom Metazoa; phylum Arthropoda; class Insecta; order Hymenoptera; family Megastigmidae; genus Megastigmus; species Megastigmus stigmatizans. Next base: position 13,440 of record UELV01083109.1, on the reverse strand, counting down.
CAGACCAATTATAGGTATACAACGATAATGCAGACCCTGCAATTATTTTGCTGCACGCGCTTTATTTACGCTTCGCCCCGTGCCTATATATATATATATAACCAATTTCTCTCTTTCTCTCTCTCTCTCTCTCTCTCTCTCTCTCTCTCTCTCTCTCCCACTCTCAGCTCCCACGCTCTCGGTCTATTTTTAAGCGGCCATCTTGAAGCTGCGCAGCTGCTCCCCAGCGGAAGCTCTCAACGCATGCGGCCTGGCGGATTATCGGGCCGAGACGCTTTTTCGGTGCAACTCGGCGTAGCGAGGTCTTCGGGGGCACAGTGGCTCCGCTTATTAGCGAATCGCAGAAAAACCGCCGCTGCGTAACTTGGACGAGAAGGACGCTCGAGACTCGAAGCGAGGGATGCTGTGCAACCGAAGCTTGCAGCGCCGCGGTATGTTGTCGACTGTCAGTAAACGAGTTATCAGCCAAGCTCGAGCCGCGGCCGCTCGGTCAGTGCTGGTCGCTGGGCTTGCAGGGCGCAGAATCTGCCCCTCCATCCGCGGGTTCGAGAGGATCGATCCGAGCCGAGGAACTTGCACGGACTTGCCCGCGCTTCTCTACTTTACCGGTAAATAGCGAGCTTTTACGCGCCTGAGCCGCTGCAGCGACTAATGGAATCCACCTCTATGCGATGTTTTTTAAGACCAGCTAACATTTTTTTGCCTCATACGCTCTTATTCGTACGCTTGTGCGAACTTATCGAATACAATTTGTGCATGATTTGCGAGTACCGTACATTTTTTCGCAAGTTTTTTAGAATTTAGAATAGAATTATTATATTCGCTTATCGATTCATCCAAGTAAGTAGTTTCAAATTGTCAAAGTTGTGTAATAAAATGCGAACGAACAGCTTTGCCTCACCTCTAATAATGTTCGAAGTCGCTTATCATCGACCGCCGCAAGAATTTCCGATCTACTTAGCCTGCCACTTTCCTGGAGGACTTCAATGTCATCTAATGAGTCTAAAATTTCAGCGACAGCTCCTGTAAAGTTGAAACATTTATATTGCCACGCTGCACGTGCGCCAGTACAGAATTTTTTTTATATATAAAAGACTTATTGTTAATGTATAACTAATATTTTTTGTACCATCACTTTGACTAGTCAAAAGAAAAAAGCTATAAAAAAATGTTCACAAATAAAGGTAAATGAAGAAAAAAAAAAGAAAATACAATGAGGAATGTCCGATGAACTTTGTAGGCTAGTCCACGCGCGAGTGAAGCGCGAGAGCAGCCTCCACTCGGTGCGACCTACAATTTTAGCCTGACCTATTTTACGTACCCGTGGTCATGACCTCTTCGTCGGCAACCTCATAGTAACTATCGCCGTTCGCTTCGGAATATGGAGTGTGCCATTTAGGGGAGGAGACCACCGCCTTTACCGCGGCTTTTAATTTTCGCCTTGCGTTAAATTTCTTCAATTCCTCGATCGTCTCGGCCAAGTGCACTCGTGCGATCCCCTTGTCTCGATCCTAGAAAAACAAATTATCCTTCGCTCAAACTCTCTCCTCCGTGGACAAAAAAACAAACATAAATATAAGTATTGAGCGCAGAAGTATAGAAAGGGATAAAATATAATGTCCGAGTGAACAAAGCTGCAGTATACTGAATTTTCAGAACAAAGCCTCGAGTTTCCGACTCGCCAGATAAAAATCATCATCATCATCATCATCCAAGTTCATTTATGTCGGAGTTTAGTTAATTAATTATAGAAGGCTGGCTCGCGCGGCCTACGTGGTGTATTTATAAAAGGCTCGATCGGACTCGGATAGATGGCTAGGGCCGCTGGGGGAAAAAAAGGAAGATGAAGGATGTATCTAGCTTATTCCCATTAACCGCTGGAGCTTTGCCCTAGCCGATCGATAACCCAGTTGCACGTGCATTGCATCGATACGCGTGGGGTCCTCGTACTCGCTACTCCCCTTCTTTTGTTTTACCCAGACTGGAGCGACTAACAGCTAACTGCTCAGCCACGTATCGCGGCGCGCATACTTTTTAAAAGACTCACACACACACACATTGCAAAGACTTGCTCTCTCTCTCTTTCTGTCTCGCTCTCCCTTGCTCTCGCTCTCCCTTGCTCTCGCTCTCTCGCCTAAGTTCGCCACAACAATGCACTTGCGAGCGTATGATCAGATCGGCACTCAGTCACTGCACGAGCGATAACACACTTTATGCCAGGTAGGCGAGATAGGTGTGGAGGCGAGCGAAGCCAATTGAGCGGGAGAGAGAGAGAGAGAAAACGACCTTCTGTGCAGCTTGCGGATCGCTCGATTTTCTCTCTCTCTCTCTCTCTCTCTGTCTGTGCTGTGTGTATATGTGTGCAGTAGTGGAGCCTCGACGTACATGCAGCGATGCTCCGTTGCACGCCCTCGGATATGGTGATTTTGCCGAGTTCATCGTGGCGTACTGACCGAGAGATTATTGCCGAGCCGTTGGAGACTTACCCGTAGCCACTTATGGTTCAGCACTTCCTGAATCGTGATCCTGTGATTTACGTCCGTCGTCAGCATACGTTGAATGAGGTCCTTCGCTGACTCGCTTATCGGATCCCACACTGACGTTTCCATCTGCAAAAAATTACGCTCTCGCATTCATATTCTCCCATAACTGCCCAATAGCTGGCTATTTGGTTTATGTACCCCCTCTAGTGCACCGTGACGAGACATCTCATCCAAAATACATATACAATTGCTATATAATATACCTATACATATCTATATACATATACGTATAAGCCGGTGCGCAAGAGGGTTAATTTATTATCCAATATAGGTAGATGATAATGCACGGAATGAATGTACGGAAATAAATTACTGCTTTACAGCGTAAAGAAAAAAAAATCCTACGAGCTACGAGTATATACTTAAGGGTAGAAGAATGGGTCGTGTCATAAGGTTTGAGTGGCTGCGTAGAAAATACCTGGACTCTTCCTCGACAGATTGATTCTCGAAGACGCTCTCTTGAGCCAACAAACGGAAGTGTGCCGGTAAGAAGTACATGGAGAAGTACACCAGCCGACCAGACGTCTCCCGGCTTTCCGTATTGTCTGCGCAGTATTACTTCCGGCGCCATGAAGTGCGGACATCCGATGCGGCCTATAGCGACCAACAATAATATCCTGTTAAACGAGCTCAAGAAATTCTCCCTAGATATTGAGCAATTTATATAGAAGCGTCCTTTATTCCTTTACACTTATATAAACTATTAGTTTACCATTAAAGATATAACATATATATGCCAATTTTTTGCTTCGACTATCAACCAATCAACAATGACTTTCTTATTACTGATTTTCAACAAAAATGCTACGAGGTTAATATTTATTTATCATACTTTGATTTATTTACTGCAGATAGAATTAAGGACGCATGTGAAATAAAGGACAGAATTTCAAATGACGATTAATTATGTACCATTTACCGCGAAAAAGCATCGGTGGTTCATATATACATATATGGGTGATTCCATGTCAAGCAGGAGGACAAAAAATTGAATTTTGTTCAAATTTTACACACTTTTTGAGAATTATAAAAAAGCCCAAAAACTAAATTTGAGTGAATAAGAAGACCCAACCGTTCCAGAGATATTGTGCCATGAAAAATTGAAATATTCTAATTTTTTGAAAAATAGGCCATCTTCGTGGATCAATTACTCAAAAATTTGAAATTTATAGATTTCCTATATTTTGGATATTACACCCTGTAAGTGTATATTAAAAATTCGGATCTTTGGTGCATGATTAAAATTTTTGGTTCGAAGCTTAAAATATTTGAATAAATATCTATTTATAGAACTTTACCTGGTTATAGGATAAATACTTATAAGAAAGTTACTGCAATTCATAGAAATAGTTAAAAAAAAATGAAAAAAAAATACCAAAATAAAGGCCATAACTATCACTGATCCCTTCTTCGATAAAACAACATAAACTTGGATTTTTTATACAAGATGTAACTACTTTTTATTAATATTATAAAAATTTGACCGTTATACACCTTTGACTATTTATTTTTACATTAAAATTCATAAAAACAGTGCAAAAAAAATACAAACTTTTTTGGCCTTTTTAGGGCCTTTACTTGGATATACACTTACAAGGTATAATATCCAAAATATGGGCAAACTATAAATAGAGAATTTTAATGTTTTCTACACGTAATTTATAAATTTTTCTCATACAATGTTATATACAAAAAATTTCAAGTTTTTGAGTAATTGAGCCATAAAGATGGTCGTTTTTGCAAAACATTAGAATTTTTCAATTTTTTATGGCACAATATCTCTGGAACGGTTGGATCATCTTATTCACTCAAATTTAGTTCCTGGGCTTTTTTTTATGATTCTCAACAAGTGTGCAAAATTTGAAATTTTTTGTCCTCCCGCTTGACATGGAATCACCCACATATATATATGAAACAAGGCATATACTGTTTCTGCGATACAGCCAGCCAAGTGCGATACACAAGCTCTTTTAATAATATTGCCTTTCATGCTTATTTAATAAAGTTACATTTAACATTGATATGTAATAAAAGCAGTGATAAAAAACATTTATTTCAATAGCTTAAGGTGAATAGGAAAGGGTGAATACTTGTACTTTCGTGCATAATAAGGTCAGGACACTGGAGATCATTTGTCAGGGTGCAGGTTCCTACTCAGACATTTCAACATTTCTTGCTGTTTCCGTCATTTCTCGAAAAGATCTCTGAATAAATGGAGTGTTGAAAATGCGTCTTTTAATAAATTCTACTCTATTTTAAATTCATTAGAATAAATTTAAATCATTATCATTTTAACCAGAAATAGATGCTTTTATGGAACTCTGAAAGTTGAAAATTTTTATGTTAGATCTACTATTTGATCAATTATGTAATACGAAAATAGCCTTTTAGATAAATCAACCATTCTTTTGCTCACTAAAATATAAAAAGAAAATATTGAATAACTTATAATGTCTTTACAAGATCTATCTACAAATTTTAGAATTTTAAAAATTTACTTATAAAATATTCATATGACAAAAACTTAGTATATAGATCGATTCGAGATAAGCTACTTCAATTGTTACAAAATACTTTTATACAGTTTTTTATATATATATATATATATATATAATAGAGATAATGGAAATCCAATACAATATATAATAAAAATAATGGAAATTAGGCGTAGTTTCGTATCGCAAGAAGTCTTAAAACAACGTGATTATTTCCCATTATTTCTTTATCAATACATTTCAAATTATTTTTAAACAGTAAACTGATATTTAAAACATTATATCATTTTATCGAGCCAGACAGGCATTTTCCTTCAACATAATAAAATGTACACTTATATCTTTCTGTACTGAGAAATGCTTATCATAAAAGTATAGTGGATAGATTGTAAGGGATTGAGTTTATAAAATTTCCTTTTACGTCTAAAACATGTAATACATAGTTGTAATACACCTCATACACTTAATCTATTACGTTTCTGTTTTATTTTAACGCATTAAAGATTTACAAATTTTTATACTTCTATGCTTTAGTTATATTTTTTATCGATACAAGGTTCAAAGCTTATATACTTGCGTATTTATTTCAGGTTATATTATTTTCTGTATAGCACAGAAAACATAGTGTAACTTATTATAATTCTAAATAAACACAATGCAACAGTTGCATGTTGTATACGTATAATATATATACATTGTATATTATGTAAGAAACTAACATTGACGTCGAAACAGGCAAGTGGACAAACACAAAATGACAGTCTATAAAATCTACCGCAATAGACGACGACGACGACGACAAGGACAAAACAACAGTTCGTGTAAAATGGCCAAACGAGACTCAAGACTCGCTACGATCTTCTGCCATCTACTTCCCTAAGGAACAAAACGATTAAAAGCGAAAGAACGCGTTATTTAGGTCGAAAGCGAAACTTTTTTTCTCCCACTGTAAGAAGGACTGCACAACTGTAAGATGACATCACTTTCGTCTCGTCAACGTTCTCAAACATTGCATTGCGTAATATTTTACACGATAATGTAAAGCTTACTCAATCGTTTAAAAAGCTATAATTCATCACAAGCTGCCTGCTTTTGCGAGAATAGAAGGTGTTAATTAAATGGACTCGAAGAAGGTCGTCGATTATAAAAAATGAAAACATATAATCGAATGAAAATAAGATCTATGTACAGAAATGTAATGGCAAAGTATGCAAAAATAAATAGGTATAGCGTGCAAGTGTAGGTTACAAAAGGAAAGTAGGTAGGTATTTAAGAGGAATATATAGCGGCGAAAAATAAAAGTTTCGCGCGCTCGGCGCACAAAAGAAGGAATTGAGGGAGGAGGAGGGAACGTCGAGAGAAAAGCTATATAGATGTCTGCAGAGCCGAGCTTCACTTTTACGAGGAAGAGCCGTTATCAAGGTGGCGGCGGGCCATTAAACCTTAAGAAGATCGGGGCATCGCGAACTCTCGGCGAGAAAAAATAAAAATGCACCTTCTAATCTCGCGTTTTACTCATTCAATGCTGCTGATGGAAGAGAGGCGTATGTGAATACCGATGTAGTCTTCCGTGTCGCTCATAAGCGAATCCTCTGCATCGGTAAGGTCCTCGAAAGGGAAACTGCAGCTCGGCGATGTCAACCCTACCAAAATTACAACATATTTAACCAAGACTCGTACGCATCTGATGTCTGCGCAGCTGCCATGCTAAACCGCACAACCGCCGTTGGGTTAATTCTCATTGCAGTAGCTTCTATCGATTCTCATCCTGCCTCAGTTCTTACGTAAATAAACGTAATAATTTCACGTGCACAATTAAGTAACAAGTGATTTGTTATACAATGTCATTTTAAGGCGTGTGCGTGTATAGGTAGTCAATTAAACATATATTGTTTAAGGCTTCGAGTAAATTATATTAGCTTTAGAACTGCAATTGTGTCGTATATATAAGTATAAAGCTATATAAATATAATAAATAATTGCAAGTTCTATTGGGTTTGTAATTGAGAAGTTCTGAGTGCTGATTCGATAGAGGTGCATGTTCAATGTATTTGAATAAATAAAAACATATGTAGATTAAATTGGCAAGTGATATATATATATATATCAATAGTGTGTACATTGGATTACGAATCAAGTAAACATGAATAAGATATAAAAATAAGGTTTCCCATATGTGTAATATTAAGTTTAAAAGACATTGATTTAAATGACAGAAGAGTGGAAGGAAGGAGGTATTCCAATGTGGGAGATGGAAAAGTGGAAAGGAGAAAGGAGAAAGGGAGGACGATTGGGAATTTAGTGCAGTGTGTAGGCATTGATATAGCAAGCATACAAGCCACAGCGCGTATGCGTTAATGCATTATAATGACAGTGGAGGGATACTTTGAGGTCTATATCGAATATGGCTTCATATTACGTAACATAAATAATGTGTGTAAGTAGTATTGAAGTGATATATATAATATATATAAGCATGAACGAATGTTGTGTAGCAAATATATAGGGATCCTGCAGATAAATGATGAATCCAAGGTTTTAGGTCAAGCTTACCCTCATTGTCGACCTTCAAGTAGACCTGCCCCTTTGGGCTCAGACACCGCTGTTTCTCGTTTGTGTAACATTCTGAATTCATTGAAATGAAATTGAAAGAGTCATGGCTTGCTTTGTCAAGTTTCACGTCAAAGTGTTGGTAAACAGAACTAAAATGTCCAGGATTGTACGCTTATTCAGATATTCAAAATTCCATCTTGTCTCGTCTATTTTTTCAAATATCACTTTAACCCTTTGAGGCATACAATTTTCCCGACGCCGCGATTTTCATACATATTGCTTTTCAAATCTCAGCTTGAAATTCTCAATTCAACTTCCGTGTATCAATGTATTTTTCGATACTGCTCGATAAGATTGTATTTTTCTGTACATATATATATACACATATATGTGTATATTTCAACTGATTTTTAAATATTTTTGAAATACAAATCTGGACGAGATAAATTGAATAATTTTGTATTTTAATTTTCAATAGCTTATCATGAATGAATTACTTTAGTTAAAAAGAAAAATACAAAAAATACTTGTAAATGTAAATGCAACCGAAAAATGATTAATTTATGAAATAGCAACATGAAAGAAAATATTGCAATTCGTCTACGTGTCTCAAAGAGCTTATAAGATCTTGTCGCGGTTCCTATAACAATTTAGAGTAAAGGAATTTATTAGAAAAGAATAATTAATAACATTAATTTTAATGTATTAATGGCATTTTTATAATTGAAAAATTAGTTTGAAATTATTTTTATGCCAACAAAGAAAGGTATTTATTACTCGGTGTAAGACAGCATTTATTGAAGCGCAACGTCCGACAGGTTTTTTTCATTTTTATGGATAACATTATTCTTAAAACTATATCCAATCATAGGAGCTTAAGCTACGATTTAAGTATCGATAATAAGCTTGCCAATCCTTTTAATGTAAAAAGAAAACATGTTGCGCTTTTAATAAAACTTTTACAAGAATTGTCAATTCGAACTGTTAGCATTGTTAATTTTGGTTCAAACTAAATTGTGAATAATTTTAATTGACTAATAACAAGTTTATATGACAATAATATTCAAATCATTCTTTTCTTCTTTTATTAAAAAAAAATGAGTTCGAGTGTTTGGTGTATTTCTTAAACTATAACGTCTAGCGAATGAATATAAATCTAGGGCTTCTCGCAGTCTCATATTTTTCAAGCATTTCCATTGATGCGTAGTATAGTTACGCCGGAAGACAGCGTTTCTCTACTTTTTCGCCCAGTACTTGTGCAGTAAATTTTTAAATACACGTTACAACTAAAGTGAAATTCAATTTGTTTCAAACAATGATCATCCCGCATTGTTGATCGAATGAAAAACGATATACGTATATTAACATAAGTGCAGAAAAAAAGTGAATTAATTGAAATAAATTTCATAGTGATCGACAAGCAATTGAACGTATATCAAACACGGATTTTGTCACAATGCACGAACAAACAGTGCAGAGAGCTTCTAAGAAACTCAAATGAAATTCTAGTTGGAAATTCGTTTAGTGAGAGAAAGAAAGAGAGATAGTCATGAGATTTGCAGTAACAAACTTAAGAACAACTGACTGACTCGTATAGTGCTGCTTTCCCCGTTGCATAGAACACAAATCTCGCACAAGTAGCAAACGTGAATATGAGCCCGCTGCTTTTGTAGATTAATTAGATGGTAAAGTACAGCATGACTTTGTTCCCGAAAGCAGTACGACGTTGGCTTCGTTGCCACTACAATACCTAGTGGCGTATGTGTATGTATATATGCCTCCAATTTCTTAACTTGACATGCATCTCCGATCTGGCTTTGCTTCCACTAGTTGCAGGCCGCGGAGTTGTCACTATTACCGGGACTTTTTAATTAACGGGCATAGCTCCTGCATATCTGCATTTATAGCGTTTAAAAATAAAAGCCGTATACGAGAAACTTTGATCGACAAGGAAACCTATTGTTTGAATAAACTGAGTAGCTGAGTAGTTTCGATGAGAAAATGTGAATACAGAAACTGAAATTGAACGTTCAGCTGTAATACTTATAGGTGTGCGTTAAAGTGAAGAATTAAAATTAAAACTTTCCTCATAAGTTTGAGAATCTTTCCCGGTTGAACGTCTTCCGCGAAAATTCATCATATCGATTGCTGAACATTTATTATGCAATATTCCCCTCGATTGCAATTTAGCTTATTCACGCACCTGCACTGCAGTACCCAATTAATGATACAGCACAGTAGTTTGCATTAATTAAAATGTACTTGAGCTCGCGTCCAAACTAAGTCTAGGAAATGACAGTCCCATTACCCAAATATAGAAGTAAAATAATAATACGAGAGAAAAGGTGAAGGGGTCTTGGAAGGAATTTAACTGGCGGTGACAAATTAGTTTCGCGAGCGCAAAATTTAATACAGTCTAAAAAGCAAGCGCAGAACTAAAGAGAACTCTATACATGAGCTGCGATATGCGCGCTACGACGTATTCATATCCAGTCTACGGGGCATGTATGTCGTATATAATATACATACATCTCGGGGTGTATATCAATTATCCCGAGGGGAGCCGAGCGGATATATAATGGTTTCGCGAGCGGCTGGAGGCCGGCCGTAACGCGAAAGAACGCGCGAAGTGCGCCGCCAGAGCTGCAGGAGAAGTAAGTAAAATAAAGGGTCTCGCCGGCGGTCTGACTCTGTGTGACTCTGAGTTCATCGCGTGTCTCTGTCTGTGTGACTGTGTGTGCGTGTGTGTGTGTGTGTGTGTGTGTGTGTGTGAGTGTATTGTACGTCTCTCGTGACTACTACCTGAGGGCGCGCCGAGCTAACGTCGTACCGCCTTGTCAGGAGATGCAGGAAAGACTAGCACGTCACATACATACATACATACATACATATACATGTATATGTATATGTATATATAGATATAGATGTGGTAAAAAAACCGTATATAGATAAAAAAAAAAGTATAAGTAAGTAGAGGGGAAAAGAACAGTGGGTTGCCGAGAGCAAGTGCGGCTTACGTACCGACGCCGTTGGCCTGCGACGAGGGTAGCTGCACGGCCACACCGAATCCACGCAGTTTCACTGGGGCTGAATTCTCCTTGCCAGCGAGGAGGGCGCACTGCGGCTTCAGGTCTCGATGGATTATGTCATTTTCGTGACAGTAGCGCAGGGCTTCCAGGATTTGACGCATGTAGTGACTGAAATCCAAATGAGATGCTTACTCGACTGCTACGCGCTATTTTCTTTATTTTTTTAGTTACTTGGCTCTCTGGCGGATTTTCAAAAGTACTGTATACGTATATACAACAAAAAATAACAAATTTTAACGGGAACAATTTTTTAAAATTATTTTTTCTCCAGAATTATACAAACTAATTTATTTGCATTTGCCTGAAGACTATTATTTATGCAGTTTCATCAAGATCCTTTATCACGCATAAAATTTTCAACTTTTTAATCAAAATTCTCCAGAGAGCCTTTGAATGAAGAAATGTTTTTGGTATGAATTTAAAAAAATTCTCTGATTCTAATTTAACAGATTATATAAATATCCTTTTTAACAATTTGCTCAAATATTTTCGTGGAATTGATAACAGATAAATAAAGCCAAACGTCAGGCATTCCGAACAGTAATCTGATTCAGTGAACATTATCATTTTAAGTAAGTTGCACAACAAATTTAATCGGTTAAGAATCTTAGATTTATATCTGTACTCGTACACCTGACTTGGAAATGGTACGACGCCATATTTTCACAATAGGGTACTTGTATCGTTTTATGTAAACACTTACCTTGCCACAGCTTCACTGTAAGCAAATCCATCTGTGGCACGCCTCACAACTTCGAAACATAAATCTGAACCATCCATACTAGAATGAAAAATAATATTATTTTATTATTATAAATTGAAAATATGATGATTTGAAATAATTTATGAAACTTACTATTCGAAGACCATATACAGCATCCCTTCCGAACTGTAAGTTTCTAACAATTCCACGATGTGAGGATGCTTCAACATGTGACATATTGTAGCTTCGCGTTTCAAATCTGAAACAAAAATGACCAGATTATTTGAATTATTGACAGCCAATAACGTCAGTCCCACATAAACTTATAGCAGTATAAAAAAGGAACATAGCTAATAGTTAGTTAACCCTTTTCTTATTTTGTTATTGAAATATTTGACCATATAAATTATTCAACCATTTATTTATGATGTACAGGCCTTTCTAAATTTTACCAGATTTACTATTTGACAAAACTTGAATTAACTCTATACATATATATATTAACAGTACGCAGAATGTATTGTCAAATTTAAATAGTCGAAAACTGCACGTATCGGAATCGTGATAGTCATGTCTAGGTATGTGTAGAGAATGAATATTTCGAAAACAAGCCCTAATTACAGAGCAAAAAAATTAAAAACAGAAAATCGTCAATAAGGAATGGAATAAATTGAGAAGCAGCTAAGCCAGCCTACAGTGTCAGTTATTAAAGTTATTACAGTGTCAGTGAGTTGAAATTTAAAAAAAAAACGGTGGCAGAAGGCTTATAAAAGAAGAAAAGTTAAACAGTCCATTAAAAAAGGAGTATAAAAATAAGCAATTCGTGATTTGGTAGACGGAGAGCCGAGAGTCGAGAACGGAAGCCTCGGAGCTTTAAAATGAAGCATTAGAGTGTAATTGAACGAGTCTTTTGTGGAAGCTCATATATTTATGGGCTTTATCAAGTCGGCGTGGCTTAATGCAGCTGAGCCGCTAGCGTTCGGCCCGATTCCGACCGCATATTTTTCCCCCGTCCTGGCGAGGCCTTGACAATAGGCCGCGCGCTGCCCTGGCCCCTGCCCCTGCGACCTCATGCGCAACCAGCAAGTCAGGCAGAGCAAAGAGCAAGTATAGGCGTGCCGGGCGCCGCCAGCTCACAATGGCGGCACTGTGCTACAAATTCAGCAAGAGTCGCGGCCCAGCGGTGCGAGAACGAGCCGAGGGCTCGATCCCATAGATATATAATAGGTGCGGTAGCGGCAGCGCCAGCCGTAAAATTAATGGAGACTCATGGAGAGTAGAAGTAGTAATAGTATTTGCTTACCCGCTGTGCTGAGCCCCGGGCTCGAGGTGAATTTCGCCACGTCGACGATTTTTACGGCGAAGGTCTGGCCAGTCTGCCTGTGAATGCATTTTCGCACTACGCTGAATGGCCCCCTGAAACAATGACACGAAGATCGCTTATTATAAAGATGAGCCAGCTTATGAGCGAGTGATACTGCGATAAAAAGATATTAAAGCCTAGACCTGGCTCCGTTCAAATGGCGATCTCAGGCAAAACAATGATCTCCGCGTTAGTGTGACACAGTAAGCATTGTTTGCTTCAGCTCTATAGCGATAAAAATTTTTACTGACAAAGCATTATTTACTGTTCCACACGGATGAAGTCGTTAGGACATTATGTACTTAATTGAGGGTCCAAAAACGAAAAGGACTTGCGTCTTTATTTTGATTAGATTTAGCTTTCAAATTTACCAGTTTTAAGCTATATTTAAAGTTTAATTGTATAGTTCAAATAATCACTAATTTTATTATAGCTTTCTATCTTATTATTATAGCTTATCGTTTTTGAACCCTCAATTGCATGTCATTTTGGAATATACCGATCGTCTTTACGCTTCAAAAAGTTTTTTTAAGTAGTTTAAATTGCATTTAACCCATTAACGACCAAGACCCCGAATTTTCAACATCTTTTTCAAGGCCTTTTTTCAACTAAAAAAGGTTTGAAAAAATGTGAAAAAGATCATATCCGACGTATTTTGAGCTTTTCTTTCGAATGGTGATACCGATTTTTTGTT
>UELV01083108.1:0-16927 GCA_900490015.1 Megastigmus stigmatizans | reverse complement strand
ATATAAAACTTTTTTTTCGCACGTACGCACTCGTCCATTGGAATTTCGGTTAATAAACATGGCGTCGGGTTGAACACGCGCTTCGCTAACGCTTTTACCACTTCGATTGCATTTTTACTATACAGATGACAATTTTACAATTACATAATTACTATCTTTGATAGTAAAATTACTACTTTCAGAGATGGTAACTAATCCGACCTATTCTCAGAGTAGTAAATTTGCAAACTCCATAGTAAATTTACAAAAAATTGAGCAATATTACTATTTTAAGTAGCGATATTACAATCATGACGGTAATATTACGTTATTCAGAGTTGTAAAATGACGTGTAAATTTACTACCCAGATATGAATTTTACAACAGCATTTTTTACAGTATGTCTGTAGATGTCCCTACCGAGTACCGGGCTTTCGTAGAAATCTGTATTCTGCAACTACTAAAGTCAATACTGAGTGCAGTGTGAGCAGCGTCGCTGTTTCGTTCGGCAATAAACGATGACTACAAAAGAAACGGAAAGTGCGCAACGGAAGTCGGAACGGAATTTCATGTGCAGGCATTGCCAGGCAACGAAGATAGTCTATCTTCGTTGTCACGGGGGCGGCAGGACACTTCTCAGTTATTACATATCGGCCCCGCTGCTCTTGTATTACATACTTGTATTACATAAAAATGAATATTTTATGAAGTTGTGTAAGAAGTTTAGGTTTAATTGGAGTGTCTTAAATGTTACGTTAAAGAGGCTTCAAAATGAGACGATTTAATGTTACGAATTCAAGAAATAAAGGCAAGTATAAATAATATCTATATTGTTCAACTGTCATCGAATTATCAGTGTTCTTAACATAAATTAGCATGGATTTGTAATATGATTTTCTCAAATAAAATTAATTGACAACTGAGCTAACTACCTACCTATCATTTTTTATCATTTATCGTGATTGATCAAAAGAATGGAATTTACTGCTCAGAATGGTTTGGTGAATTCTTTCTTCTTTTTCTGATACCATGGATGTCTGTAAAGAAATATAGTGTAGGCATCTTTATTAAAATTATTTACATTATGATTGCATAATTTATCCGTTAATATGGTCTTCAAAAACATTAAAAGAGCAAATTCATACGCGTATCCTTACTTATCGATATTTGGTATTTCATACTAATTTCGTTCAATTTTCAATATTTCTTCTAGTTCAAGGCAGAGCGCTATTTATTGTGGTCCCCAGAATGCCTCTGCTTACAAAATGTGAAATTATTAAAAATTACTTGCGATTTCCTGTGTAATATTCACGAGATACATAAATTTTCTAATGCGATGAACGCTTTTCGTTACACTTTTTGATGTCAAGTAAAAGCTTCCATCTACGTAACTTTGCAAACACGTAAAAGCTATCATCCACGTTAGTTTGCAAATACGTAGGAGTATTGATATATTGGATAATGTAATTTTCAAAGGATAAAAAAATAAACGAAAATAGTACGAAATGTCGGAAAATGTACACATACGAATTCACCATAACGATTTTTACTCGATCACTATTTTCAATTTTTAATATTATAAAACGGGGGAATGCTTATCTTTGTGAGCATTTTTGTAACTATTTTTGCTTATCTTGAATTATTTAAAATTTAATTAAATTTGGATTAAGATTCTATTTCCATTAAACGATTTTGATCTATGGTCTGGTCTATTTTTATAGAAAACTATAAACAGAATAGGAGAATTGACTTTTCTGATACTTCTCATGGTCCGAGATTCAATCAAAATAAGTAAGTACTATTATATAAAAGCAAGCACAAAATGTATCTATGCTGTGTGATGATTATTAATAGGATAAGAATTAAAGGAATGTATATAATAATTTATTTTTGTTTTAGTAAAAGGTGGCATCAAGAGCAGCAAAATTATGATGGTGCCAAAAAAGCTAGAATGTTAAACTGGGAAGGTGGTAATGGTAATAAAACAAATTGCAATCACAAAGTATATTTTGACTTCCACTGCTTAAAAGAGTTGAGTGAAAGTACGAGCAATGAAATTGTGGCTAAATTGCTTGAGAATATAGTAGAATTTAAATATTTTCTCAATGATAAGATTTTACCAGATCTCCTTATACTTACATTGCAAGTTGTAGTCAAGGCTTGCCAGTCAAGTTATATTGAAGTTCCAATGTTGATGGCCAATGTCTGGACTACATTATTGGAAAAATTAGAAGACTATTTAACAAAACTACCTTTTGAGAATTCAACTGAAAAATTGCAGAATAAATTATATCATGAAGATAAGGACATGTTTTGGTCAAATCTTCTTGAATTTTTCAGAAAAGTTATTGAATTAAATCCCTGTAGTACTGGTATATTAAAAAGTACTTTAGAAAAAGTAAATAAGATCTTGACAACAATTGAAGTGAACCCAGACAATAAGATCAATTGTAAATTTCAGGAAGCTATATTAAAAATATTCAAAGATTTACAAACAGAGAAAGGAAAGTGTTCAGTAAGTGTTTCACAAGAATCATGCGTAAAAGAGAATCTAACAGATGATTTCAGATCACTGAGCATAATCCCAACAGTGTATGATTTGTATGATCCAAATCCTCTTATTAGGCCCTGTAAAGTTGAAGGTGCATATGATTCAGTTGAAGAGTACTTGGATACACATTTTCGTTTATTACGAGAAGATGTTATATCTCCTTTACGAAATGGAATAAAAAAGTTTAATTTGTATCCTGAGCAAAAAAATAGAAACAATGATCTTCGCGTTTACTATAATGTAAAGCTATTGCCTCCTGAAAAATATGAAAATGATATCGGTGACCTACTATATTTTGGTATAAAGAAAAATATAAAATGGCATACTTCGAAACGCTTTATGTTTGGTGGATTACTTCTTTTAAGTTACGATAATTTTAAAACTGTTCTTTTTGCTACTGTAGCAGATCGCGATATTAAAAATCTTCGGGAAGGATATGTGTTAATAGAATTTTCCAAAGGAACATTAATTACTCCAAATATGTACAGAACTCATTTTGTTATGCTGGAATCTAAAATATACTTTGAGCCATATGCAGTAGTACTGAATGCTTTAAAGCATATGGATAGTACAAATTTTCCAATGAAAAGTTACCTTATACAGGCAACAACATCCACTCAACTTCCGAAATACTTAGAAATTGCGAATCATTTAAATTATAAAAATTTCTTTTTACCCCTGGACAAAAATCAGCCTTGGCCAACAGCTGAAACTATGAAGTTAGATGAATCACAATATCAGGCTTTTAAATGTGCTTTGACTCAAGAATTTGCTCTAATTCAAGGTCCACCAGGAACAGGAAAGACATATATTGCTGTTCAAATAGTTCGTACATTGTTAAAAACTATGACCTCAAATGGCCCTATAGTCATAGTTTGTTTAACCAACCACGCACTAGATCAATTTTTAGAACGTATTCTTGATTTCACAAAATCCATAATATGTATAGGCAACAGATCAAAAAATGAAAAATTGAAACCGTATTCGCTAATGGAAAGACGTAAATTAAACCCCAAAGGTTATAAAGATTATTCAGAAAAAAAGCAACAACAATCCATGTATCGTAAAAAATTTGAATTAGAAAGAATTTTAAGAAAGTTACAAAAAGTACGATTGTTCTTGCGATATTTAAGCACCCCAAATATTATTGTGCCTTTGAGTATATTTAATCGATATATAAATGATAAGAGAATAAAAGAAATAAAATCCAATCAAACATTGGTAGAATGGGTTACTGAAATTGAGATAACTCGACTTGAAAACTTTATTGTGCTACCACAGGAAACAGAAATTACTTCTAATGATATTGCAGAAGAGAATATTGAAGATGTTGGCAATAAGTACATGGATGATGAATTAGAGCTGAACTACGAACTTCAAAAGGATGATTCCCTTAAACCAATGTTTCCTTTGAAGTGGTTAGATGCAGCTATAGCACATACTCGTCAAAAAAGTTACGAATGTAGGGATAATACTATAGATTTATGGGAAAATATTTTGATATATTTGAATAGCCAACGACTGCCCTTACAAGTAAGAGAAAAACTTCATTTTTTAATCAAATTTTTTAAACATCTTTTAATCTATATTTTTTTGTGAATATATATAGTTAAAATAAGAGTATGAGGGGAATTAATTATTTCTACCATTTTATTTAGCTTTCTCTGTAAATCCAATCGTCAATTTGTATAAATTAATAATTCATATCAAAAACGTTTAGATGAATTTGGCTCAACACTCGATATTGAATAAATCACGGTACCCAAATAATAATGATAACTTACGTTGGCAAACGTATTGGCATTGGGTGGAAAACTCTTACAGCAATGCAATGCAAGAACTAACGTTCTTGTTAGAAGAGCATCGTAGGATACGTTCCGAAATGAATAAAGCGAAACAAATGGTGGATCTAAGTACATTGAAAAGACATAGAATAGTTGGATTTACAACAACCGGTGCTGCTAGATTGTACGCGTCGTTACGCGAGCTTCGTGCATCTATAGGTAATTATAATTTCTATGTAGTATAATTTCTGGTTAATCTTATAAAATTAAGAAGTTTTACATCCATCAAATTTCTTCCTATTTCTTAAGAGATTAAGTTCTTGGCACTGTTTTAGTATTGGTGGAAGAGGCTGCAGAGATCCTCGAGTCCCACATCGTGTGCTCACTGACTAAAGAATGCCAGCATGTCATCCTAATCGGAGATCATAAACAATTACGACCGAAAACGTCAGTTTATGAACTGGGAACTAAGTACAATTTGAGCGTATCGCTTTTCGAGCGAATGATAAATGTTATAGGAAACTGTACTCAGTTAACGAATCAACACTGAATGCGCCCGGACATCGCGAAATTAATCACCCCGTCTATTTACGAAAAACTTTACAATGATGAGTCGGTACTCAAGTATCGCGATGTGAAGGGTTTGAAGAAGAATCTCTATTTCTTGCACCATTCCTATCGTGAAAGTACTAGCCAGTTCGCGGACGAGAGTTGGGTGAATATGCACGAGATTAAGTTCTTGGCTGCCTTCGCCAAATATCTTATAAAACAGGGCTACGATGCTACTGAAATAACAATACTCTGTACTTACTCTGGCCAATTATTCGCCTTCAAAGATGTAATCCGCATTTTTAAGTTGCCAAGTAATATATTAGATACACATTCAGAATTTATCTTTTAGGAATTAAAATACGATGAGCTGGTGAAACAAGTGCGAGTAACTACGATTGATAATTTTCAAGGAGAAGAAAATCGAATTATTCTTTTGTCATTGATCCGGAATAATGGAGAAGGTAACATTGGATTTCTCAGAGAAGAGAATCGTGTGTGCGTCGCGTTGTCACGCGCACGTGAAGGTCTGTATATAATGGGAAATATGGATGATCTCACAGCGAAAGACACCATTTGGTCGAAAATACAAAATGAATTGAACGAACAACATGCGATTGGAGACAGCCTCGAATTGCAATGCCGAGTTCACTCTGATCAGTTGATAAAGGTCAGCATTCACTATAATTACAGCAAAGATTGCGATAAATTGTAATTGTTTTCAATTTGTAGGTGAAAAAGGCCGAGGACTTTGAAAAATGTCCGAAAGGAGGCTGCCTAAAGAAGTGCGACGCCGACTTACCCTGCGGACACTTTTGCACCAATATTTGCCATGTATTAGATCGAAAACACAAGCTTTTCGAATGCAAACAGTTGTGTATCAAAAGTTGCCCGAATAATCATCCTTGCAAATTGCTGTGCTATCAAAAATGTAAGCCATGCGCGATAATAGTGGAACGTGTGCTGAAGTGTGGTCATACTGTGCAAATGTCATGCTCAAGTGATCCAGAATCATTTCTGTGTGGCGTTGAGGTATTTATGAAATCAATTTGTCTCGAGAAAGCGGGTTGAGCCTTCATAATGATTTTTAGGTGAATGTTTTCTTACCTATTTGTAATCATGAAGTTAAAAAACCCTGTCATCTGTCTATTGAAAATTGTAAGTGCACCAATGATTGTGAGATCCGTTTACCATGTGGCCACAAGTGTGAAGGTATTTGTCATGCTATTGAAGATCCAGACCACATTAAGGTATTATTATCAGTTTGTTAACTAATTCATTATTTTAATTAATTTCTAACGACTGCTTTATTTTTTAATGCTTTATTTACAGTACAGTTGTACTAAGGTTTGTACAAGAAGCATGCAAGGCTGTGAAAACAATCATCCATGTAAAAAACTATGTTTTGAAAAGTGCGATCGATGTGAAAAACGGGTTTCAAAAATGCGATCCTGTGGTCATCATTTTAAGCTAATTAATTGCTACATAAATGTAGAAAATATCAAATGCGATAAACTTTGTAATCGAAAATTAAGTTGCGGACATGAATGTCGATTACAATGTTAGGAAACTTGTGGAGATTGTCAAACGAAAGTACGTTAATTGATGAACTGGCCATAAAATTTCTTTATTATTTTTTTTATTAAAAATTTTCCGAATGATACCTTAAACCAATATTTATTAGTATTGTAATTTTTAATCATCTAATAGGTGAACAAAAAGAGTTCTTGTGGACATACTTTACAAGTACAATGCTATAAAGAAGCAACACCTTCTCTATGTAGGAAATCATGCCAAAAGATATTAACTTGTGGTCACTCCTGCACTGCTAGATGTAATGATTCATGTACTACTAAATGTCAGTACATGGTAAAATTGAGTAATCCTGGAAAATGTGGACATATTTTCTCAGTACCTTGTTATCTTCAAACAATTGGTAAATATTATTGACATCATCATTTTTTGAGTTCCTGAGATCGAGTTCATCTAGTTTAACACTTGATTATTCTCATTAATTAGATTCAAAATCTGTGGACTTGCTGAAGTACTGCAAGGAACCATGCAAAGCAGAATTACTGTGTACCCACATTTGTAAAGGAACGTGTAGAGAATGTAAACAAGGGCGCATACATGTCCGTTGTAGAGAGGAATGTGCCTATCCTCTTATTTGTGGACATAAGTAATTGCAGTTTTTTTCACAATATATTTAGTTTTTGTGCCTATTGATTTTCATTAATTATGGTTTTGAATTACCAAAAAAAAAATTGTGAAATTGCATGAAATTTATTTGAAGTTTAAAATTTAGAAATTGTAATCATTCACTTATATTGTGGAATTTAAAGTATGAAACGAGTTTATTATTGTTTTAGATGTACTGTAACTTGCAGAAATGCATGTCAACCCTGTAAAAAGCCTTGTGAAATGAGATGTCCTCACAGTAAATGCAATAGGGAATGTGGATCACCTTGTACAGATTGTAAAGTAATAATAACAAATTTATTTATTAGCATTAACATTTATATATAAAATTTTTTAACTAATGCGTCAAAAGTCAGACAAATTAGTTATTAAGAAAAAAAGACATAGAAAAACCATTTGATGTCTTTATAATCAACAATGTTGAATTACCATTGACTAAAATATATTGTAGCTATTTAGATTTTATTCTTAGTTCTGTTTGTTTTTTTTTTTTTTCATTTTAAAATAATTTTTCTAGGAACCCTGCTTAAGGAAATGTAAGCATCAAAAATGTAGCAAATTATGCTATGAGTTATGTGACATTGAGCCATGTAACAAACCATGTAAAAAAAAGTTAAAATGCGGTCATCCGTGTGTTGGTTTCTGTGGCGATCCGTGCCCTCCGTTGTGCAGGATATGCGATAAACAGGAGCTTACAGAGGTTTTTCTTGGCAATGAGGAAGATCCGGATGCACGGTTAATATTTAAAATAAATTTAAGTTAAAAATTCTATATAAAAATGTTATCATTGTTTCTACAGGTTTATATTTTTAAGTGATTGTTCACACTGCATAGAAAGTACTGGACTTTTGAATTGGTTAATTGCAAATAGTGAGACCATTCAAGTAAAAACGTGTCCAAAATGCAAAACTCCTATAAGACAATGTATGAGGGTAATGAACCAAATTAAGATTGAATTAAAAAAAGTATTCGAAGTTAAGCAGGAAATCTATTACCGCGATAGCGATGGTAAAAGTTTTCTTCGCAAACAAATCGAGTATTTGAAGTCTATAAAAACAATGTTAAAGGATGAAAATGTAAAAGGTAAATATGGCAATATGCTATAAGAGTTCAGTCTTTACTAACTTATCTTTTCTTTTATTCTTTATTCCTTCGCGGTTGATTTGTATAGTAATAGATTGTTCTAATTTTGCTTCGTAAATTAATTATTTATGAAGCAAAATAGACCAATTAATAACATTGGTCAGAACTTTTCGTACCTACCGATATTTGAAAACTTCTATTAATGATTCAATTCTTTGTAGGATTCCCGGAATTTATGTCTTTGCTAGATTTTTTATTGATAAAAGGAGCTCCTAAACAAAATAAGAGAATGCATCATTTGAATGCCCAGCAAATAGAAGCATTTAGAATTATACTGGAAATTTTAAGACAGATATTTAAATTATTGAAAATAGTTGAACCTTATATTAATTTATGTTTTGATACGCCTTATAAGTTTGTGAGAGATCAGATTGTGATGCTGATAGAATCACTTCCAAATGAATGGAGAATATCTCAACAAGAACTAAATGATATTCAGTTGGAGCTTGGACGTTTGTATTGCATTGTAAATATTAAATCTTATGATACTGTTACATGTTTATTACCAAACTATTCTATTTAAAAATATAATGAAACTTTACTTTCAGGTAGAGATAATAAACATGAAACCGCCGCCCACTACGTATCCATCGAATCCTTCGAGAGCTCTGATGGACCTGGGCGATCTGATGAACCCAAGCAATTCTGTGATGGCTACATTGCTCAGTATCGACAGGTTTACCAAACAAAAGGAAAGTGAAGTTCGTAGTAAAATGAAAGATTTAAAAGTGCTGTTTGAGCGGAAGATGATATTTGTAGCAGTGGGTTTTACACAAGGACACTGGTACAAGTGTCCTAACGGACATCTTTATGTAATAGGAGACTGTGGTAGAGCAATGCAGACAAGCACATGTAATGAATGCGGAGCCCGAGTTGGTGGTGAGCGGCATAGACTATTATCTGATAATTCTTCAGCACAATTCTTTTAAAGCATCATGCGATTCGCTGGGGGTACGAAATGCTTATTACACTTTTTATAGTTTTATCGGTCATAAGATTTACAGTATTTAACGTATGATGGTTATCTTATGCAATTCTATAATTTAAGTTGTATTTGTATAATCTATGTTTATCTCGTTTCATGCCAATTTTACCAAATTTATTACCCAAGAAACAGAATTCTTATGATTTTTGAATAGTAAGTTGCGTGGAGTATTAGTATAAGCATAGAGTATTCAATTTTCTCCATGGTATGTATTTACTTTGAAAAATAGTGATAAGTTTGATTTTTAAACAAAGTATATAGTTATATATTATTTAAATGTTACGTATTTCAGTACAGCTTCGACATAATTTATATTTAAAAAATGTAACAAATTTTGAAATAAAGATTTTTTCTGTATTTACATGTATTACTAAAAGATTAATCTACTATAAATAATTGTAAAAATGCCCGTATGAAAAACAAGGACATTGGCAAAAATGCAGCACAATTAGCGCGAAATTTTTGGGTCATTGTATGATTATGCAACGCAAGCGTTAAACATCGCAGCAGTTGTTAATTGTTTAACGCCTTCTTCGCGGCTTCTATTTATCCGACGGTTAATCGTGTTACACTCGGTTCCCCGTTAATGACATTTACGATTGTTAACAACAGCGCCATAATCTTGTGAGAGTCGCTTGCGATATCACTCTAAATCTTTTATAACGAAAGGTCGGTGCTTGTGTAAGCTTATTTCTTTTTCAATTGAAAATATATAATTCTTTATGATCTTTACAGACTCTTGAAGCGGGATAGGACTCGATAGATCGCTTGATTTAAAACTTCTCTTGAACAGCGTGTACCTTGTGTATTAGACGACTCTTATCTGATAAGCAGCATCGAAGCTCGCGCATTCCTTCACTTTCGCCACCTGCGCAAGTGTCTCGAGCGCGCGCGTCCGCAAAGAAAAAGTCATTATTTGATAATTAGGCGTGACAACTCGTACTCGCTCAATTTTTTCTTACTCTGTGCACTCGCAAGTCTATACTTTGGAGAATACGATTCTCTCGAATGTTTTGGGAATTTCATGGGTTTTAGTAAGACGCGTAACGTAGAAAAGTTTGCATTTAAGATTTCTTGCGAAGCTTTTCGAAACTATCTTGTATATCTGACTGTAATTTTCAGGTTCGATGAAGATCGGTTTTTAGGCCTCGCGCATCGATAAGGCCCCCGACACGTTTTCCGATCGGAGGGAAAAGAGAGAGAGAGAGAGAGAGAGAGAGAGAGAAGGCGTCCACTATGGACTTATAATCTTATCTCCGACTTTCGTAGCGACGCCCGGTGTGTGTGCACGCGTTGTGTACACGTATATTGTTTGCTTAGCCGTGGGTCTGACGCATCCTGCTCTTCGGTATATTGCAGTTTGAAGACTGCGCGTCGTGAGCATCGAGGTTCGATGAGCCTGCTGGGAACGTTGTTGTATCTATTATTAGTCGATTTTTAATGCTATATCCACAACTCACCGACTTTCTATTATTTGTATTATTGGTTGAAATTTGATGTTTCATTTAGTGTTTTTTTATAGATACTTTAATTACTTTTAATGATTGTGATTGATATGATATTTATAAATGATTCGAAGTATTTTGATTTTTTAACCAATAACTGATTTTAGTTGAAAACGGGATATAAGTAGTAAAGTGTATAAAAAAATTATATATCAAACTTTAAAATTGTATAGGTATATTCATAATTTTCGATACTCATTGGATAAAGTAAACATGCAACGGATTATCACATGCTCGAGGAATAAGAAATAAAAAAATCAGAACTCATATACATGTGATACTCGTTTGGTTGCCTTGAAAGAAACGAAAGGGAATGCATGTGATGTGCGCGTCACGATGGCCGAAGGGAAGGAACGAGTCCCTGGAGCTGTGTATAAGTATATAGTCACGAGAAAGAGTGAGAGAGAGAGAGAGAGACTGCGACCTTCCGACACGCGGCTAACGAATCGGATGTGCTTAGGGTCAATTTGTCTATTATCTCGTTGTCAGTTTATTTGTTACACTTCCAATTCTCTCTTTTCCATCTCTCTCTCTCTCTCTCTCTCTCTCTCTCACTCTTGCTCTCGACGACATTACGTATTATATATACTCGGACGTGAGACTTGCACTACGATGCCTGCGAACTTTGCTGTTCTCTTTCTCTTGGCTTTCTCGACTGTTCCTCGATTCTTCTGCCGCTGTACGTTTTTTTTCGCCCTTGAGGTAGACGATTTTGGAGTGGCAAATTGGTATAAGTATAACAGACATCTAAAGTTCTTGATTGCTAATTACTTGATTCGGTATAGGTATTGTAACTTTCAAATTGAGAGCATTTTTTTAGTTCTCAAAATATGAAAAGTTGCTTATAGGTATATGTGCAGAAGACAACTTTCGAGTTACATAAACAAATTTCATTATATAAACTTTAAAAATAGATAAGTACTTTTCATTTTTAGCAAAAAAAAAATTAATTAATTTAGAGCCTTCTGAAAAACATCGGTTATACACATCAGCACTTTTACGATTTATATAATTGGACGGCGCGACAAATTAAATTGATTTTCTATTATGCAACTTCCTAGATTAGATTTTTCATATAAACTTATTCCAAGCGAATATATACCTGCGTATACAATGATTAATATATTATCGAAATTCTTTAACATATATATACATGATAATTACTTCTGGTTGTTCAATCATTTAATTTTTGTTCTTTTAAAGGCACAAAAAATAATCACGGTAAAGATTGATTGACAGTGTAGAATAGGAAAAAATGTGTGCATTAAAAATAATGAACATAAAATAATAAAATGAAAAAATTATATTATTTATATAGTGTAAATGAGTAGCTTACATATTTTGATAATGCTCATGTACATTTACATAAAAAATTTGTTAAACATTTTACATTTGCTTCTGGAGCATATCGTATATTATGAATCGAAACTACATTTATATTACATAAATAGGTAACGACGCTGTCTCGCATTGTTGAAAAATTTCTGCAACTTTTCGATGGGAAAAGATATACACTCGTTACAATAACAGCTGGTATAATACCCACATACATCAACGTGCATTTTTACAAAACTGCAAAAATTATAAAAGAAACCAGGACCTAAGCTCGAAAAAAAAATCGGGGGCGCAAGCTTACAAGACGAAACTCATCGTGTCCCTCGTTCAGATCCGTCGTATACGAACGAAACGAGGCTCTTTTAATGCGGAACCCAGCCGCGCGCACGCTGTGGCCGCCCATATTGCATATACGAAGGGGGGACCTAGAGTGAGAGAGAGAGAGAGAGAGAGACGTATCAGAGCTTGTAGACCGGCGAACGGAGCCGTTCGCGGCAGTCGTAGGCGCGAACTGCCACCGCGCGCGTGCGTCTTCGATGTGCTGCGCTCTCGTTCTTTTTTTTTTGAACCGTGTGCGTGTGTGGGTGTGTGTGTAATCGATTCGCTTGGAAGGTGAGCGTACCCACTGATTACCGACCGATTTGGAGAATAAATATAGAACGCGGAGAGTAGAGTTATTGTGTTTGTACGCGCGGATTCTCATCTGCGCAAGCTTTTTATTGAATGCTGCGCGGGTTGACATAGATTAAGTCTGCCGTTTATTTTCTTTCGAGAGCCGCTGAAATCTCCCGCAATCTTTGTCATGCAGTAAAACCGGTAGCTTGTGTTTACCTATTATATATACTAAAAAAACTGTGTTGTTTTTGTCGATTTCTCAGAAATCACTCGGTTCGCGAGAACTTTATCAAAAGTAGTTCTGAATAAAAAATTTAGAATACCTGACCTATAACCAAACGGTTGCACGACAACAAAGATAGTGAAATAAAAACTACTCGTGAGAGCAAAGTGAGTATATCCGCGGTTAATAATAAAAGTCAACGATACACAGTAGCCGAGCGCGCGGCTAGAGAGAAGGAGAGACTGTGCGTGTGCTGCAGCAGTCGGACCTGTCGGACACGGGGAACGATTCGCGTGCGCGGCTGCCGCGCGATATGCGGATCAGTCACGAGACCAGCTCGACTTGTGCCTCTGCGGTGCTGCCGATGGCTGCACGTCGCCTCGGATGCAGCTGATGCGAGCGCGGCGATGACGACGACCTTGCCGATGCTGCCGCTGCTGCTACTGCTACTGCTGTGCGCGCGTGATATTAATTAAAGGTGTATAATCCGTGCATGTGTGGATTATATACAGGCGCAGCTGCGATTCGAGAGGATACACTATATAATCGTTTGGATTTTTTCGGGTAAGCTTAATGTACGAGAGGCGATTTTAAAATTATCGCGCTGTGACGTCACGGCCGAAGTATCTTAAGGGTTATCTCGCACACGAGACGTCGAAAACATTTTCCGGTTTTGTATATATATATAAATGCGAGGAGTTTGAAGTGTGCAGTTACGCCGAAGGATAGAAAGACTCGACAAAGTAAATCGATGCAGCCGATTAATTGCGATAGAAAATTGATTTCGATCGGATACGTTTAAGCCGAGGCTCGCCGCGTGTTTGTATCTACCTTATAGAGCGCGCGCGCGAACAAAACTGGTTTCAGATAATTTTTTTATAACGCACACACCGTCTGAGTGTAAAACATGCAAATGTTTATGTTCGTTATCGCGGCAAAGAGAGTTCGTAAGCGAGTCTCATTAGGCGCATCCCGATATTCTATTGAATCAATATAATTTAAACGTCGTAAAGAATTTAACTGAATCACCGTCGCATTAGCGGTCCTTAATATACTAATACCGAGGTTCCCGGTAGTCTATTTAATTTCGTTTTCGGTGTGTGAATCATCCGCGTAATGAAATAATCCAATGTTTCAATCTCGTAATGCTGTCGTTTGCGGTAATTGCTTTATACGCTCTAGGAAAAAAAAATAAGAAAGGAGTAATGCTTTCGAACCAAGTAGAAATAGGAAAGTTGAGCAGGTGATTATCTTAAATTAGAACAGTCACATAATGATTATCGCATAAAATTCGAACGTTTTCAAAATTGTCTGCAATCAAGGAAATCATCCAATGACATCGCTCGGTTTCAAATCGTTCGAACAATGATACCAGGCTTTAATTAATAATGACCAGCACCGGCATTTAAAAAAAAAATGGTTTTCCCCGTGTGAGCGTAAGCGAGCTGAAAAATTTGTTTTTTCCGCGCATGCACGCTCGCTTAACCTCAATCGCGAGGCTAACAGACCTGAAAATCTTCGACATTATACGAGGTGTGTAAAGGTGTATCTAACGTAGCCAGTAGTAACCGGATCCGTTAAAGAACTCGCGCGCACGCATGATGTGGGCAATTAGCGTAGCGCACGTTTTCTTTCTCGAAATAAGTGTGACATTTTCGACATTTACTGATCACTGTGCGTGTGTAACTTGTGGTTTACGAACTTTCTGGACATGGGAACTGTTTTAGGGAAAAAAATGTCAATTTATGGTGTATAGCTTTGTTTGATTTAAAAATTACGATGAATTTTTCGAAAGTACAAGTGTTCGATGCGAAGGTGTGAATTTTCATCCTAACGGAATGTTAAGAGTAAACAAATTATTTTTTTATTACAGGCATTTGATGTAATTTATACGGTCATTAATTTTAACGATTGAATGATTTGCTTCGTGTATCGGCCTTCGAATGATTATCCTTTTGACAAGTAGTTTTAAACTTTACACTGTAGCAGCACATTTTAAACCATTATTTGGAGTAAATATATATTTAAATTAAACAATGCAACTCCACCCTTCACATTATCTATTTCAATAAGTTCAACAGGTTGTCCAAAATATACAGATTGAAAAACGCTCCCAACTTTCACTATAAGAGAAAAATGATTCATACGGTATATTCAAAGGCGCTTATAGAATTCATAAACTCCGAGATTTCATGGGACAATGCCCGGCGATCTTATCCCGATGATCCTCGCATCCTGCGTACGGCTAAGAATATTAAAAATAAAAGAAGATGTACAATATGATTCACCGGCAG
Organism: Megastigmus stigmatizans; assembly: GCA_900490015.1. NCBI lineage: Eukaryota > Metazoa > Arthropoda > Insecta > Hymenoptera > Megastigmidae > Megastigmus > Megastigmus stigmatizans. The sequence continues at coordinate 1,765 of UELV01083108.1, read as the reverse complement.
AAAAAGGGTTTGAACAGCCCACGTGTCGAGAGACATTAACGAGTGCGCGCGACGTTTGAATTCCTAATGTCGCCGCGGTCCTATCCGCACGCTTTTCGTGGAGGGAGAGTCTATTGTCAGGGGCCAACGACTTTCGGACAGCTCATCTCTTCTTTCTTTCTTTCCTCTTGAAATCAATGAAAGGCTACTTTATTCCGATCGGATGCGTTGCAAGATATAATAGAAAGAAATCAATGAAAAGCGCGGATATAAGTAAAGAATTGATAGTAAAGATGGTTACATGACTCGATTTTAATTGAAAAGAATTCTTTTACAAGTCATAGAATCTTCATTGCGATTGTGCAGCAAAGCAAAGTAAGAGGACATTTTAAAAAACTGAAAATCTTTTATTGCCGTGCACAGTATATACGCAAACCGGAGCACACTAAACACCTACACAGTCGCACAAGCGAATCTCACCCAAGTTCAAGATGTAACCTTTGCTCGGCTCCGCGCGTCTGGCGCTCAGTACTAAAACTGGAACGCGGTGAGTTAAACGCTCGGCTACGACGACGACCCGTCGACCTGAAGGTGCACATGTGCACTACGTCGCGGGTCGCGCGCGCCTCTTTTCTTTCGCTTGCTCGATATATCGATTCGACCGACAATAAGCTCAGAATAACGATATGCACAGGCGACTGTATTCTTCACCTACTTTTCCGCTTTTATGCACTTTAAAAATAAGCCATACTTTTCTTTTGCGCTGAACAATAAGTGTAGCGGTCCTTCTTATATGTATTTTGCCATTTTCTTTTTTTCGGCTGCGACATAGGTGTTTGTGTGAAAAATCGGTACTTGACATTTTTCTCTTTCGGATCGATGAAAAAGAAAAAAGGAAAGGTAAGAAAAGCTCGACGAACAAAACGATGAGTTTTCGGGCGCTACTTTTTTCACACTCGACAATTAAGTCTTGGGAGAGAAAAACTCCTCCACACGTTGGAGAGCGCAGTATATTAATAAATTACAACGTAACTCCCGCATTCATCACATTGGACCAAAAAAAACTCTTCTTTCCCTTCATTTGCATTTTCGCAGTTTAATAAGAGTCTCTCAGCTAAAACGGCAAGGTGAGCGCTTATTTCCAGCTCGGATTCGTAGATACGCCGTGAGTCGACTTTTATCTACCCTCCAATTCGCCGACTGACAGCCGCCGCGTCCTATACACTTTTCTGCATCCTGTTACGACTGACCCTTCCGATGACAGATGTTCCTCCTTATCTCTTGTGTACCGTTTGCTCGCGCGCACTTCTCACACCCTATATGCCTGCGCGCGCCTTATCTATTCGCGCCTACAAGCCTTTTCGCTTAGAAAGAAAGCTTCTTATATATATTGCTTCTAAAAATAAAGCTTACATGTAAATATTAAATTGCGACGATATGATAAATCACTATCTACGAATCTAACGAAGCACATATAAATTATCAAATATTAATAAAGCCATAAATTATCGACTATCAAAAGTACACACGAGTAAATTTCGTTACGCTTAACCGTGGTTAATTCGATTTTCACACGTGCGACACTGATAAAACTTTGTTCCTCTTCATTTTCCACTCGTCCAAAATGTGATGTATATACATTCACGTGATGATTACAATCACGTGCTAGAACGTATATATGTACCGCGTAAGAAACGTCAAGTAGTAAAGCACCGTGCGTTATACATGGGAGAGCTTGCACAGGTTCGTGTGTCAGTGTAGAGGGAGAGAGAGAGAGAGAGAGAGA
>UELV01083107.1:0-10524 GCA_900490015.1 Megastigmus stigmatizans | reverse complement strand
CTCTCTCTCTCTCTCTCTCTCTCTCTCTCTCTCTCTCTCTCTCTCTCTCTGTCGTGCACACGCAGAGATCCTTTTGCAGGCTTATGCCATTCTCTTTTTAGTTGTGCGAGCGCGAGACTCTGCTCGATCGAGCATATTACATACGTATGGTCTGTGCGTGCAGCGTGTGTGCAGTTTTTGTGCGTTTTTTAATCGAAGTGTGTGCACGCGCGTGCAATCGAGGCATTGTTCTTTAATGGGGGGGAGGCGATACATGCACGATTGAATTAATGCGTCTGACTATGAGGAACGTGTGGCTGATCGGCCACAAGTCCATTATCGACAAGTCTTCCTGGTATAAAGTTTCGCGATTCTTTTGGCTGGTTTTGGCTGTGCGTCGAGCTCGTATAGCTTGAGTAATTCTTGGTATGCGTATTGTAAAACGATGGATGGACGACGGTTTATCATCGTTTGGCCGCGCTGGCAATCACTGCACGTCTCTCGCGAATTTAGCACTTGGAACGCATGAAAGTATAAAGGAGATCTTGTGCTGTGATGAGCAAGTGGAGGAGCGAGAGCAATTTTTTTACGATCCTACTCGAACGGATAAGTAGCTTAGCACTAGTCTGAAAAGCACTAGTCAACGAGGTCGCACGTTCAACATTGCGTTTTCCAAATGAGATACTCGAGTGAATATACATTTAATCGCAAATTTCGCCAGCTGCAATTAGCAGGGAAAATGGAAATCTTCGCTAATCCGTGGCTTTAACATCGCGTTGTTTTTACGATTGAAAATCTAAGTTTCAATTAAACAGTGTACTTTTTGATAGGCTAATATAATTACGCGCGCTGTGCAATCACTATATACTTGATGGCAATGCAATTGTACTCGGCGCTGGAAACGATCCAAGGAACTACGTATTCAGTTAATATTCCAGTCATATAAAAAAGCATTCGATCGTACGTCGCAACCCACTGATACACCGCCCAAGTTTTTCTATACTACACTATTGTACCGAGGAAAAAGGAGTTTTCGACCTTTCCATATATTTTTATACGCGCATGCATGTAAAAAGGCCACCCTTGGAAGAATTCGCTGTATATGAAATTCCGAAAATTCGAACAATACGTGTTTTATGCACGCTAAATTCCTATACGCTGAGCGTATTTAACAAGGTCGTAAACAGACATTGCACAGCTCGTGGGGTTATATGAATTGCGACAGCGTATAATCGATACGTGTATATCTTTCACGACGGGATGGTAATATAGCTGAGAAAAACTTTGAACTCGAGGATTTTCCGTTTTTTCGTTGCTAGCGGGACGCGTGGGACATGATATATATATAAGTCGCGTGGTCGCGAAGCACATATAGGAACGCGGGCAAAGGATAAAGGAGTCAAAGTCGTTGTAAAAACTGGTGGCGACGCTTTCTTGCGCCGCCTAGCTGCATTTGCTAAACTGTCGCGCGGTCATGACGAAAAAGCGTTTAAAAATAGTTTTAGAACAATCGTTTGCTCGATTGATCACGATTACGGTTAAAAGCGTGTCATCGATCGAGTCTTTTAAATTGTATACGCTGATTTTCCTCCGTCACGGGTGACACGGCGATGTTCTCGAAAATCGGTGCACTATCACCGAATTATTTTCCCTATATGTGTACCACTCGTGGAGCGCACGCCACTGTAATGTAATTCTGGGATCGTTCGAGCGCAATCGATTTGCGACCTTGTGCACATTGCCTGCACGCGTGGAATGTCTTTTGTCTACCCGCGGAAACGACCCTTAATTAACGATGGAATTTTTCTACGGGCGCCAAAATGCGCTGCGCTACGACTGCGTTCGAATGGGGTTAACGATTCTGGCGAATTTCGCGTTTCGTTTTTTTTTTCTTTTTTTTACTCGTCGCTGTTCCAAATAATTCACTATTTACGCGTGCGCCATTTGTCATTGAGGCCTATTAACGATACCATTGGTATGATTTTTCTTTTCTTTTCTTTGCCATCCGTGTCCAACTTCCAAGAAGTTTCAGGTATATTAACATTGAATTATTACTTTCCATATGGTGATATTAAAATAGATTTAGGAGAAACCCTCGATTCGCGAATTTCAATCATGATTATTTTCATCAAGTTCTTCCGGAAAATGAAAGAACAAGCGAAAAGAGCCATTAGAGGCTATAAAAGGAACGCGAGTTCCCACGCGTAGAAGTCGATTTTTCTTAGATTCCCATAAGCTAATTCGAAACCTGTGATCGAGTCGTCCAATTAGTATCGAGTGAAGAAAGGTAACTAATAAACCCTGCATTGTTAGCTTCCCCGTGGCAGACATGTTTCGTACAGCACCAACGGGTAATAACAAGAACCGCGCAAGTATAAGAGAGGAAGTCCTTCTCGAGTATCAGCCAGCAGCAGCAGCAGCAGCAGCTGGTGAACGAGGCGCAACGACGCGCGTAAATGAAAAGGTGCAACGAAACTGAAATGTATAGGAAGGGCCGCGCGAGACTGCACACGGACGAAAGGATGTGTGACGCGCGATGCAGAGCCGCGTGCGGTATAAAGTAGAGGAAGAGGAGGAAGAAGCCGGCTTGACCTCGTTCGTGGGAGGCGTTCGTGTGTCTTGTGCACGTGGGGGGCGAAAGAGAGAGAGAGAGAGGCGACGGGGGAATTCTCATTAGGCCTCTGCACCCCCAAGGTTCCTGGATGCAGTCCAAACGGGCGTGGAAGCAAACTGCGGAAGACGCAGTTTTGCCAAAAAAAAAATCCGACCACTGGCTTCTTCCACCCCTTACTTTTATCGCTTTATTGATTCTCTCACGTCCTTTTTCGGCTATTGCCGACTCTGCAGTTTTTTTTTCCTTTTATCAGCTGACAGGGGCTGGGTTGGAGAGGTGAATATCGATAAATAGTGCGAAGGTTGAGAGTGAGGACTGTAGGTTCGCGAGGATAACGTGCGGTTAGGCGGGTGCGATAGTGGCTGAAATTGAGCTTGGGCTTGTAAAGGGATTGAGGAGTTTGATGCGGGAATCGATCTGTGGTACACTCGATACTAAATCTTTGGAAAAGTACTTCTTTTGAAGCTACAAAGATGCTGTTGCCTGTTATTAATTTTTAACTGTCTCATTGATTACTGATTAGTTGTACTATTAGTCGTGAGTCATATTTTATGTAGTATAACTGACCTTCATATTTAATTAAGGTAGGATAAAAATCATTTATTGCATGTCTTACTAAGAATATACAATTTGTAAATATTTGAGTTTTTATCATGATATTTAATCTGCTCTAAAAATAAAATAGATGTAACGATGTGTCAAAGAAGAGTTAAAAATTTGTAATAACGTACACCAATGCTGTATTTATACCGGTAAATAATTAATTGAGATATAAACACCAACATCGATTTTCAGAACATGAGTATATATAATTTTTTTGTTCGTGCTACTCTTATGATTAAAGTTAATCTCGGAGTAATTTTAAAAACAAACATTTTCTCAGCGAGCTCGCGAAAGTTGTAATTTAAAAAGGAAACTAGTCATCAGCGTACAGCACAATTATTATCTTACGCGATGTGCCGTAATTTAGAAAAAAAGAAAAAAGCCGAGTTCACTTGCCTCCGTGGCAGTATAACCCAGTGTGCAACCCAGTGAGAAAAGCCAAGCTTTGAATTGTAAATTGAGCATTACACGCTAAAATCGTAAATATTACGCCATTAACAATTCTACGTCGTGCACGATGCAGACATTGACAAAAATTACCCGATCTCGCAGCTAATTATCATAAACCCTCGAAAAAGCAGCAGATTAAAGTGTACTAATTTCGCAATTGTTCGCAAACAACAAACATACCTGTTAAAGAGACTCATTTTGAATTTATAAAACGTCAAACTTATTCGCGCAACCGATCATTCGTGAAAAGAAAGTAATGCACCCTCGAGACCTTGGAGAGTGTGTGAGAAAGAGAGAGAGAGAGAGAGAGAGAGAGAGAGAGAGAGAGGGAGAGAGAGCAAACACCGCATGGACACCTTTAATTCAACGTCTAATAAAGACTCGTCTCGACACGTTTTTTCCCCGCTACCAGTCCTGCGCTCGAGCCATCGACCTCACGCTGCTCTCGCCGACGTTAACGGGGTACAAGGCCAAACGGTTTTTCGGACCAGCTCTTCTCTCTCTCTACGCGTATCGAACGGCAGCAGCAGCAGCTTCAAAGTACAAAGAAATGTAAATGCGCACACATATACAGAACTGCACACCTCGTCGCTCTCTCTCTCTCTCTCTCTCTTGGGGGTATCCGCATCGCATCGCATACAGTGTGTGTGCTCGTGTGCGTGTGCGTTGCTCGCTGCAAGCCGCGGCTTGTATATACATATATAGGGTTATCGACTCGCCTTGAACTCGCACGACGCAATGTCTCTCTGTGGACAGGAGAGAAAGAGAGACGAAAAATAAAACAAAACAAAAAAGAGAGAATCGCCGCGGCGACTGCTGTCGCTTCGCGATGCGTCACTCATTCGCCGCGGGACGCACGCCGATGTGTCTGTGTGTCTGTGTGTATATATACTCTGATTTTCTCGCGGCTTTTTACGCGTGATGCACCCGCCGCGGTTGCAAGAGGTAAAGAGAGAAAGAGAGAGAGAATCGGTGTCGGGTTCTTCCCACTCCCGGGGGTATAACATGTATAATATATAAACGAATCGTTATGACGCTTGATTTATGCACGCGGATGTTTGCGACTCCGCCTAATTTGTATAGAAGGTGAAGGCTGTGTGTGGTGTGTCTACCTCGCTGGGTCGCGAAAGGGGGAGAGGACCCGATTTTTCGAAAAAGGATAATTTACGTTTGCCAGGATACTCATGCTTTCTCTCTCTCCCTCCCTCCCTCTCTCTTTCTCTCTCTTTCTCTCTCTTTCTCTCTTATTTTGTTACATATGTAACTCGAGGGTCGCCTCCTTTTTTGGGACGTTTAAGAAAATACAAGGTCGGCCAGTGGTATACGAGAAAACGATGCACACAGAGAGTCTCGTTCATAGTTCGGCGGCTCTTCACCTGTAAAACGCCGAGCATCGTTGAGTAATTGGCCGCGGCGATGTATATAATTTCTTTTATGAACGGTTTTTGCACTTTGCTCGCGCTTTTTATTGTTATTGCTCCTTCTCCGTGTGTGTGTGTGTGTGTGTGTGTCGCGGATACGCACGCGAGTATATAAAAGTTGGTGTTTAAAGAAGTTGCCGCAGCGATGAGTCAGGCGCGATGGAATTTTAATTGTATACGAGCTTGCGGCGATCCGCGCTTCTCCTTTTGCATGTATATATATTGCCACCGAGCTTTGTTCTTGCCAGCGCAATACTATACTCGAAGATTATAAATAAAAGCAGATCTTTTTTCACCTTATCAATATGGGAACGATTCGAATAACTTTAATCACTCATTTTTTATTTCTCGCGATCATTTTTTTATGAACGGCGTATCTTTCTCTGCGCTAATCCGTAGTTTCGTTGGATGTGATAAGAAAAAAAAAAGATCAGCCCACGCCAAAACGTAAGATTAATATCGCGAAGGCCAAGATCGCACCCTTCACTCTGGAGAATTTCTCCTACAAATTTGCGAAGAAAATCGTCGCCAAAAGCTGTTGGCTGTCTTGGCCAAAAGCATCGCTCCTCGCGTATAACTTGATGGAACGCGACAAACGCGTCCTTGGAATCTACTGATTTCTTAATCCGCTCGTCCCCAATGACTCGAATCTAAATATTGATTTTTCACAATAAACCACCCGACCGAGACACAAACATTCCTCGGTGCATAAAATAATCAGTCAAGTTCAATAACGTCCGTTCGTATAATAAAACGAAGAAAGAAATTGTCGGTGAGATAACGAGAGTGACTCGAGTGACCCGCGGCACTTTTATTTTTTCTTCGCTCTCAGATAAGGTCAAAGAATGAAATTGAAACTCATTGCGAAGCTTATTATAGAATTAAGTCGGTAGCAGTGTCTTTCCTCACTACAAGTTCCTCGGTTCCTCGGTATGGCCGTTTTACGCCTGCACATAATGAATGGGCAGCAGTTTCCTTTTCGCGCACTCGACCCCTGAAGTGACGCGGTTTTATACATCAAAGCTTGAAAAACTGGAGAATGTTGATCGCTCGTTAATGAAGGATTGTACGCATATTCCGGGTAATTATTTATGCAATAATACGCGCACGTGCTTTTGGCGCGAGACGCACATTATGCAAGCGGGTCTTAAACAAACCCTCATTGAGCGAGTTGTTTTGAAGACTGACAAGATAAATTAACACTGGAATCTCGTACTTATTCGTAACATAGACGCTTATTATATGTCTTTTTCTCGGTTCTTTCAACTGACTGTATAACGACGCACGAGGAGCAAAGTCCGCGAGTGTGTGTCTTGCTCAATGGAGGTCGTTAACATCTGTTGAATTGAAACATTGTTTCGTTCGTGCATTCATTGGGCAAATTAACATTTTTTGTTTAATATATCTTGTTTATTACGTTCTGATTTTTATCTTTTAATTTTTACATCTTAAAATGTTAAATGCTTGGAGTTGTGTATAGATATAGATTGTTGTTTTTTACGAGTGTTGAAATACCGCGGTATAAATAAAACATTTTAAATATCGATTGTCCAAATACTCAATGGTCAGTTACTATTGTTTAATTGAGCAGAATGAATTTTCGAAGTGATGACGCTTCGAGAACGCGATATGAATCTCAAGCATTAAAGTTTTTAAATGCTCGCATACATGCACCGACTGAGTGATTATTCATTTCGTATATAGATATTTTCTACTTTAAGCTATAAGCTCGTATGATTCATTTACCCTTAAATGCTGTTTTTATAACGGAACATCAAGTTCCACATATCTAGAAAACTTGTTAAAAAAAATGAGATGGCGCAGCAGTGCAATAAACTGCCCACAGCTCGCCCTGATATAGATCTGTGATTTCGGTAATCGCGATGTAGCCGCAGCAGCAGTCCCCCTGCGCGTGCAGTAAACTCGTCGTCGCACCACCGTCACTGTCTCAAGCCCCTCTCAAAACTTAAGCCTAGAAGTCTGAAATGTTTCAGCGACGAGAGGGTCCTGCGCTTCTGGAAGCACAAGGCAGGCACGAGCCAGGAGCGCCGCTACAAGCGCTCGCAGCGGCGCTCGCCGAGCAGCGGCCGCCAGCAGCACTCCCATGCGGTGCAGCACCTGCACTGGGAGCGGGAGCGCGAGAGGGAGCGGGAGCGCAAGCGCAACCGGGAGCGCGAGCGTTTCGGCGGCGGCCATCGCGGGACCGCTGGGAGCGGAGGGGGAACCAACGCCGCCGCCAGCGCCACCGTCGTCGCGGCATCAACGGCAACCGCAACGGCTCCGATGTTCTCGTCCTCATCGACTAAGCGTACCCGGGGCCACCGACAGCAGCAGCAGCAGCAGCAGCCGACGCAGCAGCAACCGCAGCAGCCTCAGCAGCCGCCGCATGCCGCGTCTGCGTCGCCTGGTATCCAGGAGCAGCATCAGAAGCACAAGCACCGTTCGCCCGCTTCCAAGAGTCAGGTGAGTTCTCGACGACCTTACGCCACGTCTAACTCTTCTCTTCACCTTCTATATTCTCTTTTCTCTTCTCTTTTCTCTTTACTCTTTTCTCTTTTCTTCTATACCACTCTGACCATATTGTCTGTATACCTGCGCTTTAGCACACGCGACACTTTGACATTATTTAGATTGGCCACCTGGTGAGTTTCAATGATTTTTTTTACGTTGAGAAAAATGAAAGAGGAGATAAAATTTGATTTTGAAAAAAGATTGACTCGTCAAGTAGAACGCAGAGACAGACTTAGTAAGACATCGATTTTGAATATTTTTTTTACCGCTCCGTGCGCGAAATACAATTTTTCATCCTTGCTTTCCGTGTGCGAAGCATGCAATTATCGCACGCCCTTACAAGATTGCAATAATTGTAAGTTACACGCACGAGAAACACACTCGAAGTCTTTTTTGCGGACATCGTGGTAAAAAATATAGCTCGATATATGTGCGTGAAGCAGGTGAACCTCGGACGAGTGTATTGTCACCCTCGTTTCGCTTTGGAGACAAATTACACCGGTGCCGGAATCACCTTTTTCACGCACTAGTATCGAAAAGTACTATTTTTAACTTTGCGTGCTACTTGCTAATAAAGGTCTTTACTTCATCAAATGGTTTTTTAGATTTTAAATGATAGCATGGTCAAATTAATGCCATACGGTTTTTTGTATAAAACTATTATTTTTATTCTTATGTCGATGGGATTCTCGTTTGTTTTCATAACACCAAGCATACTTCATCAAACTCATTCATTTTAAAGAATTGCATTATTTAAGTAATATCATAAAATAAGAAAATAACGAAAATGATTAGATGTGTATAACACTTTCTTTATCCGCGTAATTATTATCCCGGAATACGGTTAGTAACGAGTCGCATTCATTCGAGCCCGAAACACAAAGAATCTGCCAAAGAACCGTTCAAGATCCTGAGACACACTGACTTAATTCTCGAGCGTACAGGATGATGACGTAGAGCGCGGCCCTCGATCCCCCTGCAAAAAAAAATTATTAAAAAAGAAAAGTTTTGAAATTCACACGAGGCGTAGTACCGTTAACGCGTTTATCCGCGACGAGCGTCTCCGTTATATCCCGCGTGCACTGCTCATACACATACATGCACACAGAGACACAGACATATACGCGCGTGTAAACAGCAACGGAAACGCTCGTCGACACTCGACTGCGAAAAGTGTCTTTCGGTCGCTGAACCTCCCCCGTCGCGCATACATACACACACGCAGAGACACACGCACTCAATCCCCGAAAAAAAAAAAGAAAATAACGTCGTCCGGATCCCCAGCTCTCATTCGGCAGGAATTTCTCATCGTCTGGGTCCGAGCGACCGAGCGAGCGGATAAAAATCGACGAAAGAATAAATCCTCGAGCGACAGAGACCTTATATACACTGCACCTCTTGCGCGCTTCTCGTCTCCCATTCACGCGCGCGCCTCTCTTTGTTTACACACTTGCTGCTGTCGCTGATGCAGCTCGCCCCTTTTTATTATTTTCTCGCGAAAGAATCGCGGCACCAACACGTAGCTTTGTCCGCAAGCGCGCGTCTGCAGGTCTCTTTATACATACACACGCGCGCTGAGCCGAGAACTGGTGCAGTCTGCGAGTCTCGTGCGCGCGAGCGGCCACTTTCCTTTTCTGAAATCTCGATTCGCGAGCTCCAGCAGCAGCTTTGTTCGAAAGAAAAAGAGAGAGAGAGAGAGCGACTCGCTTCCGCCTCCCTTTTTCTCTCGTCGATTGACGCGCGCGCGCCCGAGCAAGAGAGAGAGAGAGAAAGAGGCAAGCAGGCAGGGAAGCAGGAGCTTTGAGTCACGCCGAGCGTATACATGCGTCCACCGTACCAATTTTTTCCTCAGTCGGTTCAATTCAGCGCCCCAAGCTGTATTATCATTGCGCGCGCAGGTTTCGAGCTTTGTCCTGGAGGAGGATGAAATGGCTTGCAGCGGTTAGGCCGGAGGTAAGTCTTTGCCGTCCTGCGAACTAAAACTCTTTCTTTCTTGCCTTCATGCGCCCATTGCGCTTGTGACGCTTCGATCGCTTGTACCCTTTAACCGCCACCTATTATACAGACTCATTTTATAATAATACCACATCTTTTACCTTTTCTCGTGATTTAGGCGCATTTGCGAAGGTGTCGATGATTCAATCGCTATATTGCGACAAATGGATCGTGTAGGTTTTATAGATATGATACAAGTTCGAACATTATAGCGAAACGATAAATTGAAAAATGTTCATTAGCGTAATGGTGAACGGCTTAGTCATACAGATATATATATATATATATATACATATCGTTACCGTTGATTAAATCGACCGCCGTTCAACCGATTCGCACACTTGCTCCATGGTTAAGACTGTTATATACATGTAGGAAAATCAAAATCCATCGGTCTTGCGTAAAGTCGAGCCGATTGCCGCGGCTATTAACGCTGATTTTGCAAACGTTCTCATTCCCCATTCCAATTCACTTATGAATCCGCTTAGCTCGTCGCTATCATATTCTACTAGTTCAGTTTAGTCCAATCGCAAAATCATAGGGAGCTGCAGGTCTAAGTGTATCCAGCTTCGATTTTTCAAACCTCTCGATACGTTTTCCCCCTTACAAATACACTTACAACCCCGCACCATTGTTTCACGTAAAAACTGCAGCGTCATAATCGATTTACAACCATAGGCTTCCAATTCATCGATATGTATATACATACAAATCCTGCGCCGTAACGAAAGAAGACCTTCGCGAAATCACCGACAGCAACAACAAAAAAAGCGCCAAGTATCTTCCCATCGACGCGTCGTCTTTCGCGCGTTTCGACCTTCGTCTTTGCGCTGCACCGATACAATGCTGAAGAGAGACGAGTTGCGCGCGCGCCTATCCGTGTGTGTATATATATATATTATATATATATATAATATACGCGAAAGTGTGTGTGTGTGTGTGTGTGTGTGT
>UELV01083106.1:0-16618 GCA_900490015.1 Megastigmus stigmatizans | reverse complement strand
AGTTGGGGACCTATTAAAATGGTACATGATTCCGCGAGAAAGACTCGTTTCTATACGAGGAATCAAAGAGAGTGTGTGTGTATGTGGCTATGTGTGTCTGATCGGTCGAGAGTTATATATCTCTTTCGCCCTTCCGCGCGTATCTCTCACTTCGTCTCGAGATGAGTTTGCGCGAGAACGTTGTTAGGTAGAGCACGATAAAAAGGAATTACGAAGACAACGACTTGCGAGCTCATCTTCTCATTTCTCCTAGCTATGGGTAGTATTCGTGTATGTGTATAAGGATAAAGAAGGGACAATTGCATTGGGAGAATGATATAGAGGTTATCGATGCGGGTGACGAGAATTTTTGTTACGGTTGATAGGAAGGAAAACGATTATGATTTATTGTAGCATTTTTATTTTGATACCAATTAGCTATTTGATTACTTTTTGATTCGTACCTGTATTTCTAATGAATATAGATATTCTAGTATAAAAGTAAATAATATCGAATAAAACTTATAAAATAAAACCCTTTTATGGGGAATATATTTTTTTATCCGTTTATCATTCAAAGGCTGTAGCAGGCAAACTGCTCTCTACTGAGTAAAAATAATGAACCTATCTCTTCAAATCTCTGCACGTAGGTAAACGGACGTACGTTTTTGCTTTACCAAAAATGTTTCTATTTTCGAAAATTCGCTAACCAGAGCTTCACTGGGTTTAAAAAAGCTTAGCTACGAAAAAATCTTGTTTTAGAAAAAAACTACACTTTAATTATATTTTGCGGAAAATTCAGGAAATTTCAATTTTTGAAATATTTGTTTGTAAATATATTATTATTAACAAGATAATAATTTTGCTGAAAACTAAATTCATCGAAAAATTTCTTACACGTTTTTAATAAAATCTCGCGCGTATATAAAAAAGGCAATTAAAAATGGCAGTTAAAAGAAAAGAATTAATAATGTGCAGCGTTCCTACGAAGTAACTTTGCCCAAGAGTATTCTGTGATTTATACTTTTCATAATTAAAATGAAATATGTTGTCTATAAAACAAAAAGGAAACAAATATTGTACATAAATTTCTTGAAATCAGGAACAGTTCCTTGGTCGTTAAGACTTTAACGTTTAATAAGTTTATGTGATTTTTAATGTAGGTAATAAAATAATTTTATTGTTTTCTTACACTTGAATCAGAATAGCTTGTAAAAATAATAATTATTGTCATAACGAAGTAAGTATAAAACTTTTTTAAATTTTCTGAAATATGTCATGTCGCATGAGTTTTTAAAAGTAAGTACACCACGCAGACATTTTTTAAAAATAGTTCACTGCTCGGCTCCTTGATGTGCAAAACATACTTTATAATGTTATATCCCCATTTTTTTATCACTATTGCAAAGCTTTTTTCAGTAGGAAGCCAAAAGGAAAATTAGAAATCAATACCCCTAAGGGAAATGTATGAACCTATTTCAATAAAAAGTACTCGTGAAAATAAGATGACGAGGACACTTACATTTTTTACTTTAAGAGAGTTTCACTCCAGAATACAGACAAAAAAAACAATACTTTACGGTAATGGTAATGGAAAATTCATTTATCAAAAGCTATGAGACGGTACTTTTCTTTGTCTCCGTTGACCTATCACCTCTACTATCATCATTACTATACTAATCCGATGACCAAAACTATCCTCGGAACATACCTAAAGTTTCCTCAAAATTTCTCTCTAAAAATCGGGACAGATTCTGTCAGGCCAGTAAATTCCGAGTGCTCGCAATTCTCGCGCAAAGACTGCACGTATAGGAAGCGATAGCACAGCGCGCGGTTGGGTGAGAGGGAGAGAAAGAAGAAGAAGAAGAAGAAGACACAGAGAGTCGAGATTCTGAATAAGACCCCCTCCAGCAATGGTTCGGCGGTCGTGCGGTGACTACTCGGTATATAGTCCCGCGGGACGCGCGGTATAACTTGCACCTCTTTCCCAGACACTTCGATATCGGCGAAATGCCAATCTTTGAGGTGCTTACACAAGCCTCCCCCCGCACACGTGCAGTGTCTCTCTGTGCGTGTGTATACCTTCGTCATATGAACTCGTACGGTTCGAGTGTGGCAATCGGTTCGGCTGCCTCTATATATATAACGGATGTACGCGACGCACCGTGTGCTCCGTATAAATGTAATCGAGGCTTATTTCGCGACGTGGAGGAAATGTCATTTTCTATTATTTTTGTTATGGGAAGTGCGAGCGAGAAGAGCGGCTTTTATATAGTAGACGTCTATGATTTTTTTGCATATACATATATTATATATAGGGAGCAAAGATTCGTTTTATTTCGCTGAATCGGCTTTTGTATGGATTGTCGATCTTTCTTGAGTGTACTTTCCGAGGCAGGTGATTCCGTATACTCAACCCATTTTTGTATCGGTCGAATTTTTCAATTTTTGTAAGGTCGATGTTTTCCGTGTACAGGACTTGTTTTCAGTTTGTTTAAAGATATAGGTCAACTTGCTGCGGAATAAATAGCATATTATTTAGCAAGCTAAATTGGATAAATATCTGTGTTCACTTTGATATTGATTAAATACAATAATTATTTAGCTGCAGATAATTAAATTTTTTAAAGAATCCGTTATTAATTTGATTTTTCACGTACGTACAAAATATGATTTATTGGAATTGGCTTACTATTCTCGAATTTGCGTATATTTGAAGCGCAAACAAATATAAAGATCAGTCAATTCAGTGCTAAGCGTGTATTATCATGATTAATTAAGCGAATTTTTAGAATACTTCTTTCTCGAAAAGTTAACAGAAAAATGTATACATACGATTTGAATTAATATAAATAAAATCGATATTCTGTGCTGAGCGCCGAGAAAAAAGTCATTTAAGTGGTGAAGAACCTGCCGTCTGGGTCCTACTTTTTTACTCGTACTTAGGTTGGCATTACTTGCACACGCTTTATATATAATTTTATCGATTTAAATCCAAATCTTATATAACTGATCTGAAAAAAATCTATAAATTAGTAAGTAAACTAGTATAATGATCTTATGTCCGAATGAAAATAAAATTATTCAAGATCCTCAATTTCAATCATCACAAAAACAGAGAATTAGTAAAAGAACTGGCTCAAACTGTGCCTATAGCATCTTATACTGTCATTAGAATCACTTTATCGCACCAAACTGAATAATTGGATCATATTTTTGTAAAACGGGTCACACCGTGTACCACCCGGTTCATGTTAAAGCGTTTCATTATTCTCACCGCGTAAAATAGTCGTTCCACCCGTGTAAACTTGGATTGTGCGAAAACAACATTTGCGTATGAAATACCACGTAAATCTAATACACATATATGCACAGTTAAAAAAAGACGTACTAAATACTAAATAATGGAAAATTATGAATTCTCGTCCACCTCAGCCGGTGAAATCACGCAAAATTCATTTGCCTATAACCATTTACGCCCACATACGTATAAATCGATCACCGCGCAAAACGCACGAACCACTAAAGAACCAGCAATTTTCTGTTATTATACAGATGCCATCAGAGAAAGAGAGAGAGAAAATACGCAATCGAAGAAGAGAGCACGCATCGATTCGCCTAAGCATTCGCGGCACAATCATTGGGTCGGAATATTCTCCGTATATTTTAGCGTCGAGAGAGGCGAGGGAGCATTACTAGGTGCAACACGTTGCGCTGCATCAGAGTAATTTAATGAACCGCGATGTTTGCATGCTGCGCGTCGCGTATATGGATGTTTCTCTCTCTCTCTCTCTCTCTCTCTCTAGTGTACCTCTTTCTTACGTGAGCGAGCGCGTGTAATGAGAGTCTGTCAGAGTTCGCGTGGCGCCAATACGCGTTAATTACGTTTATAGGCCCGCATACAGAGAGTTGAACGCGCAGAATCGCTGCGTGTTTGGAGTATTTTCGATCTCTCGTGATCGGTCGTGTGCTATTATTTCCTGTACCGATGAAAGATTTTGCGAACCGATGTGCGCTCCGCAAATGTTGAATCGCGTTCGATACACATCGACAAAAACTAAAGAAGTTTCATGATTCTTCGTATTTTTATGCACTATTTGGTCGCTTATTGATACGTGATAAAAATAGATCGTTGATAAGATGTTGTTCCTAAAAACTGTTCAGTGACATTATACAGAATACGCATGTTACAATTCTATTTATCGAATAGAATGTATCGATGGGTGTTTGGTAGAAGGTGTTACCTCGCGCGGAGCTTGAAAAGCTGCTGTCTCGGAGTCATTATCCTTTCCTGAAAGTTCGTACTTTTCGCAATCATCGGCAACCCTCAACGCACAGCCGTCCTTGTATCGGGATTGAATTTGGCAGCTATATCCGAAAAATCCGAAGCCCCAGGCTGGTCAACAGTCGTATAGTAAAATTTCAGAAAGGAAATTCTGCTTCGAGATAGTACCTTTTTCTTTCAAGGGTTCTTACGAGATAGAACCTTCTTCCATCTACCCACTGGTAAGTAATACAATACCCGCGTTCTTATAGAAATTATATAAGTAGATACTACGAAAATAAAGTAATAAAGCCTATTAACCAATGTACATATAACTAAACTTTTTCTCCTGCCTGCCACATAAATAAACCATTATATTGCTGCACATTAAACGCGGAATAATGCTATTTCCATAGTAGTTTCCGGGACGATACGCAGATGTATCGAAGTTGCGCAAAGAGCATTTTGAAAGGATATAAAAGGTTTCATTTCCCGTGCCTTAGCTGCGATTCCCCCGGTGAGATACTAAAAACTTTTGACGCAATCTACTTGCATGCATCTAGAACAGCTGTAAAATTTCCAAGTCTTAAAGGCTGCCAGCGAAGCTTTGGCGAAATATGCTTCGGTATAACTATATGCCTAGTCCTCCGAAATTTGACTTTTATACCGATTAAATTATCAGACGAGCGAACGAGAGAGAGAGAGAAATATCTCAATATCAAACGCGTTCATCATGCGCGCGGGTTTAAGAACGAAGACGCTACTGCCGCGCAAGAAACACACCTTACAGCAGCCGCGATAAGTAACAATTCTGCGTGGAAACGTATATATACATATATATCCTTGAGCAAAGCGAACCAGCTGCAGGCTTCAATTGGCCGGAATCCAAACGAAACCCGCCGCCGAATCCGCACCCTATATATACCTGGATTCCCGCGATATTACGACCCCGCGCGTTTTGTTACAGTCAATTTCTGACGTAATATCTCGATCCTCTCCCGCAGAATGCAAGCTATATGGAGAGTATAGAAGAGCCCTGCACTCTCTCTGTCTCTCTCTCTCTCTCTCTCTCTCTCTGTGTGTGTGTCTGGGGTGCACGCACAGCACACACCTCCGGCAGAAAGCGTAGAAAATGGAATTCCTTCTTTACGACGACCCGGCCGCGTTAAAGCAGTTTCGCCCTCCCCCGTAAGCGCCGCTTAAGATTCCCTCGCGTAGCTGGTACGCGCTCGTTTTCTCTCTCGCTGCGCTTCGCTCGGCTCGGCACTGCCACTGCACCCGAGCTTCTTCCTTCCCTGCACACTGCGCGCTTATATACGCACACACACACACGCATATTCCGTTGAAGGAGGGCGTCAGTGCGGAAAAACTTTAGCGCTCGCGCGACTCGTCCTCCCTCTTCCTCTGCAACGTGTCGCCTTAGGAGTAACAATGGACCAGCGCGCGCCTTCTCTAATAATAGGCGTATATACAGAGACAGAGAGACAGAAAGAGAAGACCGGAAAGACTCTATACTGTCTACATAGCCACGGGGAAGCTCGTGCAATCCCTCCCCCCCTCGTATAATCTAACTCGCGAAATTAGCGACGCCTAATTCTCGTCCAATTCCCGGAACACCTCCTCTCTCTCTCTCTCTCTCTCTCTCTCTCTCTCTTTGTGTGTGTGTGTGGGCGGATATCCGCGAGGGTCCGCAGAAGTGGAGGCGTGCGCCCGGCATTCGCTCGTAACAGTTTCCTAAAACGAGTTTCGATAAAGTTGCGAGTGGAGAACGAAGTAGCACGTGTGTATGCGAGTACGTGTGTGCGCTCGTGAGGGTACAGTGTTATACGCACGGAGTCGAGAAAATCGGCTTCGAAGCTGGCGCATCGCAATGAAGAGAAAGGGAGAGAGAGAGAAGAGCATTTAGACATTTGGATAAGTTAACTGTCATTAGTCGCCGAGCTGAAGTCCCGGATGCTGACGCGCGGCTTGGCATCCAATTATACGCGCGTGCGCGTGAATAATGAACGGCGCGCGGCTCAAACAATCCTGTTTGCATTACTTTGTTCGCTCGCGAAGAGCTGCAGACCTCCTCGCTATATACCCCCTCAAACTGGATATACAGATTAGTTCCCCGTGGCCAAGCGGCAATGCGAGCCTAATAAAGGAAACTGTCTCTACGCGGCTCCTATAGTTATATATGCTTTTACGTACCGCTGCGGCTTTAAGAATATATTCCGCGGATATACGCGCTCGGTGACATGCGGCTTTTTCTTTCGATATTACCTGAGAAAATTGAAAGTTATGGCGCAGCTATTTCATTTCTTGCGCGTCTTCGATAAAGCTTATTAAAATTTGAATATATATACTTACATGTGGAGTACAATTATTTTTACTCTTTGTGACCCTATATGTTATAACAAATATGTTTCGACTTGTACTTCAATGTAGTTGATTTCAGTCTGTTCGATTTCGCTATCAAAATTTCTGAATATGAAATAAATTGTCTTATTGCTCGATCATGTAGAACACTCGCAGTAGGCTAAATACTTTGAAACTATATTCTATACGCCCAGAAAGATTTGACTCTCTGCTTTAAAATGATAATTCATGCTTAAAACTGTAATAATACTAAAGTGTATATATATTTAAGAGCCTATATAAGCCTTCTTATACACGCTTACCCCACGAAAATTAAAATACTTATATAGCAGAAGCTAGGAAAATATATATTTTTGAAAAATTTCACGAGCACGATCATTAAGCGCTGCATCGCGAGAGGCCCATAAAACGCAGCCATAACACCTTAATAAGATCTTTTTTTTCTCTCTCCAAGCCACTGTGTACACCGCAGGGCCACCGATAAAGTTCAACGAGGTCAAGCCCCTCAGTCGTTTGGCGTAAACGTTATACGTTAAATAGCTAATTAATTAATTTGGAGGTGGGCTCGCGATGTGTAGACTCGACGCGCGGAGAATGGGTCTTTCGTCGGTTCATACAAACCTACTATAGTGAGACGAGGTCCCTTGTCGTATATAGACTCTCGCGCGCGATAGTGTCCCCAGCTCTGTGGTGCCCACCGACTATCTCCGAGGTGTCCAAATTATCCACGTCCTGTCGCGACTATAGACCCATGCATTAGAGACGTGAAATGAACGGAATGCACTGTGAGAGTTAGAGCTTCCAGTTCCCGATGAACCCTCAAAATTGCGAGTTGTAATTAACGAGCCATTACGAAATGACGCTCGACTTGCCGCCGCCGTCGCGCAAAGCCACCGCACACGAGCTGCACGCAGCGGCGCCAATCTGCAGCCCTGATAAATTACGTATTCCTACGATTCCTCGGTGGTATACTGCGCGACGAAGAGAGAGAGAGAAGCGAGATACCTGCAACGAATTCATCTTCGTCAAAACCCCGCTTGTGGCCCGCGCCGCGCCTGCGCGATATATATATATATATATACATGCGCGCGCGTTCTCTCATATTGCGTGTTCTCCTCCTTTTCGGCTGGCCTATCTCTCGGCTTCTATACTGGCGCTTGTGTGTCCGTGCTCGCCTTTCTGAGCACATTGTGCATATATGCACGCGTGAATACATCAAGTCGATGCAACTGCTGCAAGCTTCGCTTTCACTCTGTAGGCGTGTGTGTGTGTGTGTGTGTGTAGGATTGGCTCTCCATTTTGACGTAGGAAATTTCGGGAGATCTACGGTGCCATCCTGCTGATGATGTAGGAACGAGTGCTATGTATCTCCTGGCTGATCGATTGCTGAGCCGTTCGATCGCTGCATGGGGAGGACTAATGGGTTGATGTAATTAGTTGTTTCGAGGTTACAGGGAAAGAGGATTTGAGGGGGGAGGGGGGGTTGGAGGAGATCAATGAGGCATGGAATCCTTTAAGGATCATCATAATTCGTCATCGACGCGTTGATGCTTATTTTATATTTTAAAAAATCAAAGATCAAAATTCGAAAATGCAGAAAATAATAAGAAAGTTTAAATCCAAGTCACTTAGAACATTTTGCTATATTTCTCATTAGCTCACATTTCTATTTCAAAGAAGTGGATGATTCATTGGTATCAGTGCATTTATCAAATAAACTAATTCTAAAACAAATAGATAATAATTTGAAAAATTTCATTATATTTATCGTAACTGGAAAATGATCCTAAATCAATAATATAAACATGAATCAGATACCACATCATTGAAGTATGTGCAGGTTTCTAATGAAGTAATAAAACTAAATATATTATTAACTCATATACACCAGGTAGTATTAATTTTTAATTATTTCTCTTTACGCGTTTAATTATATAAGTTAATATTATTTGCATAATGTGAAAACACTGCTGATTTAAATACGCTGTGGGAATTCATATTGATAAAACCATTAATCAAATGTTTATAATTCAGTCTTATAGCTTGGATAAAGTAGGTATTATTAAGTTCGGAAAAGATAAGATGACACCGTATTGTTTAAAGTTGGGAAAGCACGAAGGCAATAAATAATTTGGTCACGCATCTTGGAACTGATTACTAATCGAATGTACATAGTAATTTCCCAATCCGAGTTTTATTTCTCGCTAATGTTCGTTCGTATATAAGAATGAAGTAGTCGCCGAGTTTCATCAGTTCAGCTGCTCCGTCTTTCTCATTGAAACCTCATATTTGAACGTATCCAAATTTTCGCGCGAAATGAAGTGTATTTTTGTGTTTGTCCTTATCAGCGTAGCAGTGAGTTCCGTATTTACTGTGCCTATTAATGGTGAGTGTTGTTGTTACTATACCAAATCATAACATGTTATTCAATATTAGCATATTAATATTATACTTGCGCATGTTCAGTTAAATTGTGCACCATTAATGATTTACAATTTAATCAACATTTAAATTAAAACGATGAATAATTCAATAGCTATACAATTAGCAATTATAATTACAATCAGCATTATTTTATAATTCACCTAAATGTAACAACTGGTTTTAAAAATACAACCATTTGAATTATTAACTAATTCTAATAAAGGTTCAATTACAAACTGTAGATGGGATTGCAGGTAGAACGGCTTTGGAAGAGTATGGAGTAAACAACGATATCGAGCAGCGTGGAATAACCTGTGAACATCTCACGTTTGACGGCTTTATCGGTAATTCCGCGTGTACTGCGAGCTGTCTAAGCATGGGAAAGGCCGGAGGCAAGTGCAGTGGCGGTGTTTGCCAATGTCGAGCGTAAGTCAATAGCATTTGTCATCATAAATTTATTTTCATTTTGCACGATCTATTGTTCTGGCTATTAAGGCCAAAATATCATTTGATTCTGCTCCTAGTATGAGACTTTGGTAGACGGAATGGGTCATGGAATAAAGGATGTTTTGCGAAAGAATAAAATTCTTAGTCTCTAAAGTATTCGGATATGACGCATTAATATCTGCAATAGCGAGTATGTGCGATGAGTAGATAAGTTTCGAATGAATAGATAAGAATAATATTACTATTACTATATTGATGCACTATACTCGTGTCGAATTTTTAAGATTTAAATAGATTATTTTTTCAAAAATTATCTTTATGTCGTGACCTACTTAATAACGATAGTATTTGGTAAAGTCATCATTTATGCTCTTAGTATACAGATTCAATTAAACAATTTATTACCTTATTATACTTTAATTAATATAGCTACAATAAGAAAATAGTTTAACAATGTAACTGCAGGCAAAAATATTTCTTTATTACTTACAGAACTTCTTATAAGGATCTTAAGAACAAGCGATTTATGGTGATTCCTATTGATTAAAATTAACGGATCTCGACTCGGGTCTCGATTGATTAAAGAAATCAGATGAATTTCTTTAAAAAAAAGACTGATTTACTGAGATTGACAATTATTCACAGTCTAGAAGTCTGCATACACATCCGGGTACAGAGGTGCTCTCAAGTATTATATTCTTAGTATGCGGAGATTAAAATAACTTACTGAAGAATCATTAGAATTATCGATTAGTTGTTGAATAGTTAGCACATCTTGAAGCTAACTGAGTCATTTAGAAAGTGATTTAGTATTGATGATATGTACTTCAAGATTGTAAATGTACAAACAGTATTAAAACACGAAAACTTATGAATCAACATTGTACGATTTGCGTGATCGGCATAACATCATCCAATTTCCGATCATTTTAAGTATACGCAATTTCGAGTATATAATGAATAACATATTCAAAAATGTTATTGTACGAATAAATATTTTGATGGTCGGTATAACATCATTATTGTAATTAACCCTCCTCTTAATAACTCAACAAAAACTAGGTTAAATGCATAAAGAGATACCACAGCCAACGTATAATTAAATGCATAATCCACTTTACTTTCCGGATAAAAATCCTCGAATCCTTTACGAAAGCATTCAATCTCAAAGTTCGAACCATTACGCAACTCCCTCTAATAATAACCAAACTTCACGCACACACACAGAGACACACGTGCAAAGTCAATTCCTCATCAATTCCCACACACTTGGAGCTTTCCTCTCTCTCTCTCTCTCTCTCTCTCTCTCTCCCTCCAACAAAAACAACAACAAGCCCGTTAAAGACTCGAAATCCCAAGGCAAACAAACTCCTCCATTGTTCTCATTCTCTCCTCTCTCATACATACAGACAAAGACAGTACAAGGAGAGGCTGCAGTTCCCTCATCCTGCTTACACATCTGACCCATAAGAGAGCCAAAGCCAAAGCTCGCTCAAAGGCGTTTCTTCCTCCTCCTCCTCCTCCTCCACCTCGGAACAGTGTGCAGGAGACAGGGAGGAAGGTGTGCGAGCGATAGAGAGAGAGAAAGAGAGAGAGAGAAGGCGAATGCACTGCACACACACGCGACACAGAGAGGCGGCCCGGCATACACCTCCCCTTGCATTATTTATGCCGGCGTGTGCGCGCGAGAGAGGAGAAGGAGGAGGAGGAGGAGAAGGCAGTATAGGCAGTCTACTGCAGAAATACTACTTTCGGAACTTGGAAAACTTGTGACGGAAACCACCGGGTTGCGCTCGCGCGCGCGCGGCAAAGCGGAAATTTATGGATTTTGTTTGGAGCCGTTGCCGCCGCCGGCTTTGATTTACCGCGCGGATGCACCCGACGAGACGCAAGGAATATCGCGCGACGCGAGAGCTGCCGAGCGATCGCTCGTGTAACAAGGAGGTGGAGGAGGAGGAGAGCTGCAACGAGCCTGCCCGATTATCTCGTTTCGCGTGCATGTTAAGCTTGAGCTCACTCTCTCTCTCTTTCTCCCTGCATGTGCACACAGACCTCCTCTGCTGCTATGTATACTATATATATATATATATATATATATTCGTGACTCTGCTGGCTGAGCTCGCGAGTATCGAATCTTTCCTTAATGCTGCGGTGGATTATTTCTTTTTTTCTTTGTCGTGACGGAATTAAGATTTGCAGTAGCGATTGGTCTCGAAGTGTGTTATATTAAGATCGGTCTTTGAACATAGCTTTTTATTGGGAGGTGTAAGACGTTGATAAAATATAAGAGCTTTGCGCCCAGCAGGAGATTATTTGAATAAAAGATAGAATCTCTATATGCTTTCGTTTCATTTTCAACCGGCGCACCCCCGCTGTCACATCCAATAAAGTAACGTTATATTTCCAGTCGCGCGCGCGTATAGAGTCTATATAGCTTCGAAAATCGAGAACTGAGTCAAGTGCGAGTCCAAGCGATTTCAGATGATATTATACAATCGTGCACTTGTACCAGTCAAAGATACAGACTTTGACGCTTGAAACTCTAAAATCCGATTATGTTTGGTGATGTAAATATTATTTTTTTAAGCTTCGTTTTAGTTTTCATACTGTTAGAGTATTTGTAATTTTAGTTCCAGAGAGAGATCGCGTCTCGCGCCTTTCCCAACGATTGTCGAAGGCAGAGACTTTTCGCGGATCGTAGTGTCGGTCGCTCTGTTAGCTCTAAGCGCGTTAATAATCATGATAAGTATTTTAAATATTATGCGACTGTATAAGATGCAATAAATATTGTTATTGGAGTCTACTTGCGGTGTGTTCACTTTATTATCTATGCACAACATTGAACCCAGATGACTGAGTATTAGTCGTTTAACAAAACTATGATCCATGTGTAATACATGCATTTAAAGAAATTCGTATTGTCAGAATTTTCTTTTTTTACACTGCAGTTCGTCTTTTATTACTTTTTATTGACTGATAAGAAATAATTAAGATTGATGATAGTGAAAAAGGGATTGTGGCATTAATCTTTGAATTATTGATAATACATAATTGATATACGTCATTTCGATGGTTAGCGTGCGCAAAAACTTTTCTGATAGGTTATGTTTATAAATTGATAATTTAAGATAGCATATGTATTATACGGCATTCCCAATACAAGTTATATCTTTAATTGACTTTATATTAAATGTGACTGATTAAGTGCATTCATCTTACGTCATTGACTGATTCAATTTGCTCTACTGATTGCTTCGTTTTGTATTACGTTTAGATTGTAAGTGAAAATGACTGTTATATCAAGTTATATCTTTAATTGGCTTTGTATTAAATGACATGAAATAACTGCATCTATATAAATATAATTTTTAGAATTGTTAACAAATTGTGAATAAATAAAAAGTCTATATTTAAAAATGTTTATTAAAACATTTGCAGGAAAAATTTATTTTCAAATTATATTAGTGGTTATGTTATTCAAGAGTTTTTCAATTACTCCTACAAAAACTACTTTTTTTTCCTCTCAGCTTTAGTTTATTGCCTTAACGAAAAGCCGGAGGACTCTGTTTTACCGATAGAGTATATCTAATTTAGGTACGAATCACGGTTTCATACTTTTCTCCTCGTATATTGATGAATAAAATGTTCTGAAATTTGGTACAAACATCGAAACTTCACTATAGAATTGGGCTCAACAGAGAAAATTGTGAAAAACCGGGAAAAGTTAAAATAAAAAATTACTTACTGCATCATGCGACTATACACCTTGGCATTTAAATTGGTACCGCCATCAGCCTTATGAGTTGCACATGCATTAATGACTTTTGATTGCTGGGGCGAAAGTACGGTGGTGGTAAACCAGCTCTCTCGTAGATAGAAAATGACGAAGCATTAGGGCTAAAGAGTAATATCATTCTAGTAAATAGGAATTTCTACTCCTCTACCCCGTCAATTAAGAATGCTATAAGATCTTTTTCGTTATTTCAATCAATACATACGATTAAATTGGAAACACGTTGTATTTCACTTTCACTTAAAAATTACGTATTAGTAGAGTAAGGTTGCACAAGCCAAATAAACAAGGTATATATGACGCCAATCCGTTTGAATAATCCAGTAATCTCGAGCATATCGATCAGCGCGCGAAACAACGAAAGATGCACACGTAGAGGCGGTGAGCCTAGAGATACATGGCCTCGTTCGAATCCAAACGCTCGCAGTTGCGAATTAGTCGTACCAGAAAGGATCTTCCGCCCCTCCCTCCCCTCCTCCCACTCCCCCTCCACATCCTCCTCCCCTATACCACCTCGAGCAGTCAAATGCCTAATACGACTTAATTAAGCCATCGCTAACTAACATAATCTCTCTTAGCTTCACGATAAATCAGACTCTGTGCGTACGTCCATCGTCGTGCCGACTTAAGCCTTGAGGCGATTACCTAATTCCGTTTTCGTACCTATACATATATTTTATGTATATCTATAATTATATATATATAGTCTGTAGGTTGCATGTTACGCGTGTATGTAGTTGACAGAGCGAGAAAAAGCCGCTTTGCTTCTTACCAGCCTAATTAAAGGATATCAATGATACGAAATCACGGAAACTGATTTCCATTGTCACGATATCGCTAATGAACTAGAACTGAAGTGTGGACTGCTGTTCGATAAGAGTTAATGTATAATATGTGTATATGTTTGTCGTTACTAATTATTAAGTAGTTAAGATGTATACAAGAATAGTATGTTACGTACCTACGGCGTTCTATAGGTGTGCAACATAGTGTTTACGCCTTAAAACTTACCATTGATATCATAATATAATCTCACTTTGATTTGATACTCGCAATCTTACTTTTTACAAAACTAGAATAAGGTATTTTAATCACTGATGTAGCTAAATTATCCTTTATTAACAAAGATTCAATATTCTAAGTCTTAGTCGCGGAAAGGGTTGAATTCGAAAGAAGGAAATTATCGGAGATTCCGCGATAAAGTAGAAAAACGCATTAATTCATTAATTCACCTAATCAGAGTTCAATAGTCCGTTCGATGCGGTCGATTGACTCGCGCGCCAAAGGATCTACTCTCTTTCTATCTCTTTTTCTCCGCCTCTCTCTCTCCCTTGCTCGCTCTTCCTCCGTCCACTTCCGGCAATCAGTGGGGATCCCACCGACAAATGCGGACGTTCATAAACTTCCGTCCCGGAGTCCACGGGAGCTTAATCGATCGGCGCTTAATGACTCGAGCACTCGGAAAAGAACAGGCCGACTCTGCGTCGTTAATTAAACGACACTTACTTCTTTACTAGTCCTGTTGGTATTCCGCGCCACCTGCAATTCCGTACACACGCGCCAGTGCCACCGCCCGGATTCCGCTGCAGTTACAAAATTCTACAGGTACGTGATTGCGTAAGACTTGTTTTGTTAAATGTGTGCACGTTGGAGAATTTGAATGTCTCTTGGGCGAGTCGTTCATTTTTTATTAAATGAAATTGAGTTGAATTGCCAACGTTTGATGTGGATATTGCATAAATTAATTCGTGTATGTGCAACTATTTTTTCATATTTCTGCTGTATTGCATTATTTAGATTTTAGAAGTTTTTATATTTAAATTAATCAAATCAGTTTGAACCCGCATTTTCAACGTCCAACTCGAGCATAGCAACATATATACCATATTCTAAAATTCTTAACATCTTCTCGCTGCATCTGGTATAAGCATTTTCAAAAATCTGACAATACTCTAGCCTCTTCAAAGTCGCGCGTAATAAAAAGTGTAACCTGCCAATTAGAGTCGGCTCTTAAAAGCATCTAAATAAGGCATCGGATTCAGCCAGCAGGCTGGAGCGAATTTGAAGAGGTCGCAGGTCGACGAGCGAATAATGTTACACAGTGGCTGAATTCCCCCACCCCCTAGAAAGTGCGCTTCTTCTACAGGTATATATATACAAGGTATAGAAGTGTAGAGAGAGGGCGAGAGGAGTGTATAGCGCGTTGTCCTTTCGCAAACACGATGCGCGCGCCCGAAAAGCAGCTCTCGAGATGTAGACAGGGCTCTCTCACTCCTGTGCACGACCCCCGCCTTAGACGTTGACTTACCCCGGGGGCTATCTTGCCAGGAAAGGTCCAAACGTGCATTATGTATGAAATGCCAAACACCAAAACAAAACCGTGCGCGCGCGAAGCTGCACCTTCGGGCGGTGCAAAAACCTTCTTTCATACCCATCTCCTACTCCTCTTGTCGAGTTTTCGCTCTTTCCTATAATGGTTTAATATTCGGATTATTTGATGAAATGTATATTTTATGGACTTGCGGTGCATTGAGATTAAAATGTGGGATTTGTGCGGGATTTACAATTATTCGATAAAAAATTGCTATTAACGGATTTGTTGAGGAGTGCCGATTTAATGGGTTGGTGATGGAAGGATTTATTTTTTTTTTTAATTTGCATCCCAGAATCGATAAATTATATTTTTAATTTATTAATGAAATATCATGTGTTTTATAAATCTGGATAAGAAAGTAAAGTTGAACTATTGCTAAATTTTCAATAGAAAGAAATTTTGCATAATGCTAAAGTAAGTCTTATGAATTATTCAACTACATAATAATTCCAATAACTAAACCGCGGTAGACACTAGAAATTATTCAATGCTCTACTTTCGTATAAAAATAGATTCTGAATCACCGGACCTTCTATGCCTAAAATTAGACTTAGAAATAGAAATAGAAGCAAGGGAAGAGAGAAAGTAAAAGTTGAGTGGGATTTTATTGCGGAGTAAACTCGTATAGCAGAAAGGTGCACTGAGGACTGGTACATTCAAACGCATGAAATGTTAGCCTATATGCGATGCTGTCGTTGGAAAAACGCGAGCAACTGTAAGAAAAAAGATATAGCAGAAAGAGGATGAAAGAAGGAGATAAAGCAAAAAATAGAACGAGATAAGGACACGAACATCTGGTAAGTAAGAAGGATAAGATTTTATTTCTGTGCTTAATGATGGAGTCGATGTCGACAGAAAATAATCATAGTTATGATGCTATTTTTACAAAGACTCTTTCACAAGGAATATTTTACCTAGACTTTTCCCGGGTAAAAATGATTTATGTATAATTATATATAATCATATATAATTATAT
>UELV01083103.1:0-11511 GCA_900490015.1 Megastigmus stigmatizans | reverse complement strand
AATTAATAATCTTCTTTCTGCATTCTTGATGTGTACTCGTAAAAATTCAATTTTTATATATCTTGAAATTTACTTTTCTCAAAGAGCAAAACTCGCTATATGAATACCAACTTTTTCATATTGGGTCTTTCGGATAGAATTTATACTATACACAAATCTGTATAGAAAACTTATGAAGATTATTAATCTAAGTATTCAAAGAGCGATGAGTTTTTCTATCATCGCGTAACACACGAGCCGATAAGTAACGGCACGAGGTTGAAAGAACGAGAATCGCCTGGAAACACTGGCTGCATTCCATTTGCATTCTATAGCATCGCGCAATTCTTGTTAATAATTCATCGGTGAATTTATTAGCATGGCAGGTATAAAGTTCAGTTAACGCGCATCGAGCGAATAAACAGGATGGTCTACCGAAAGCCATTGTATATATCATCTCCACGGTAGAGTGAGAGAAAAAGAGAGTGACTGCTCGCACACCCGCACTGACGCGGCAGAGAGAAAACAACGTGACTGGTGCGTGTTTACGCCATAAATACATCTCTCCATTATATACACGAAAAATCCCTACGCTCCAAAAACCACTCAAATCCCATAAAGCTCCATTTTCTTCTCTCTCTCCGTCAGTTACATCGAGAACGCGTTCTCATCCACATCGCTCGCACACCCACATGTATATATTCATGCGCGGACCTTGTGAGTTGTGTCGCGAAAAGAGGATAAGATATAGACAGCTTTTAAAGCACTACAAAGGAACCTGCGGCGACGTAATTTTTGTACAGCTCGCACATAGAGAATACGCGCGCGCGTGTGTGTGTGTGTGTGTGTGTCAGCGTGTGAAACAAAAGGCAGAAGAATTACAAGGCGTCTGTAGAGAAGGTGGCGGGCAAGTAAGTGCGACCAGCGCAAAACTCTTCGTAAAGCAGCAGCAGCAGCAGCGGCGGTGCCTCACCAAGATGAGATCTATCTCTCTCTCTCTCTCTCTCTCTCGCCTTTGGCCGTTGCTCGCCGGTATTATACACGCGTAGCATGCTATAAATAGAGAGAGAGACTCGCGCGCGGCACGGCTGGAGAAGAAAAACTCTGCTTTATATCATATACCGTATACACCGCGAGAGCTCGTCCCGTCTTTATACCAAACGCTGCTGCTGGCTGCTGTTGCTGCCGTCGTGCCTCTCTGGCGCAGCATATCACGTCTTGTAATACGCGTATACTTACGTGTTTGTGCGTGTCTGTGTGTGAGCGTCTTGTACGTGCGGCGCGTTAAGTAGCGCTGAAAAGCAAAGTGCCAGATGTTCGGGGGGGCACATCGCATGCCGTTGACGACATTAGGCCGCCACCTGCACCATAACCGCTCGTCGTTGCGAGCCTTTTTTCCTTCTTCTCTCTGGCTCTCTCTCTCTCTCTCTCTCTCTCTCTCTCCCCTGTATTATAAGCGACTTTGCATGATATGGTGACCGTCAGAGGAAAAGGAATTGACATTCACGCGATTCCTGAATATGAATTGCTATACAGTTTATGTGTGTACAAGGTTCTATGCACGAGTGTTTTTGGCAGAAAGGAGTTGGCGAGCTTTCGCGCGCGCGAACCGCGTGAATGGATATATAGAGCTGCGCTACTGTAGAGATATAGCAATGTAGGTTTTCGGGGAGAGAGAGATGACAAGTGGCTTGTGTAGTCCTGACCTTGGAATGAGCTTGCACTAAGACGTTGACGTTTCATCTTGCATCTTCCAGCAGCTTTAAGTTTTGCTGGCGGTGCGCACAGCTCGAACGCTTTTTCCTCGCATTTCATTGTACTTTGTTGACGGGCTCTTTCAGTCCTTTGAATTTATATGTTTTCGGGATTTCTGAACGAACAGTTGGCAAATACTTATATATAGTTGGTTTTCCGCACACTTCTTGTGACCTTGATATCGTTGCACACTAAGGTTCTACCTAAAACGGAACTCTGTGATATACATATTTTGTTTAAATATATTCTTGATAGCGATGTCTTATATATTTCATCTCATTAAAGTACCGTGTTACTTATGAAAATGAAGTTATTAAATGTTACCATGATGCTAAACATTTTAAAGTTTGTCATTCAGTACCTGACTGGAACATATTATGATTTATGGTATAACAATTCTGCATTGTATAACGCAGGAGAAGAGACGTGGCAGTTAGATGCTAATAGAGCAGGAAGTACGTGCTACAATTGATTTTCATTTTGCTCATAGGGTATTCCTTAAGGTTACTTATAGTTTAAAGGCTACATCATTATCCTTGCACTCGTTTTATACCATTTCATTTCATCGTACAATATTAACCGATAACAGCATCATTTGTAACAGTAATCCATTCCTAAAACCATTAGAGGATGTTCTTATTTTGTAGAGGACTACGTCAAATATATATTTTTAATGACATCTTCTGCAGTAGAAGCTCCGTGTAATAGGATCTCCTTTGAAATAGTTTATCTTGGCGTGCCTTCGACAGGAGCTAAAAGTAGATTTATTTTCTTTAATAGCCTGACGAGTACTTTTGTAACAGGCATTTCTTCTCTTAATTGGTTAAAAAAATGTTGTATTATACTTGAATCTTATATTATTTGTTTTTCAGTGACTTAAAGCTATTGCACAAACTTTGGTCATTCGAACCACATAAGCATAAATATACAAATTTGTGTAACGATAAATCAATTACATGCACATTCTTTTCTTCTACGCGGTTGAGACAGTATAATCAATTTTTTGTAATTAACGTTTTTGCTTATCTAGTTAATTAATTATGATTGAAAGGACGTATTGGGATTCGGAGATATCATTAATTTTTATCAGATTGCTTACAATGATGTATCAATCAAAGACTTTTGCATTATATATCCACATTCCGGATTAAATATTTATCATTGTCTATATTAGAATCTTTTTGAGCTTAATTTTTAAAATTCTTTTTAAAGATTAATTCTGAAGAGTTTTTAGAATCACTATAATTACGAATCCATGTGACATTTTCAAAGTCCGATTTAAATACTTCTTTTAGGAAAACGGTATAAGTAAATAATTAATCTGGCACGATTCATTACAGACCCTCAAGCAGAACACAGAGCCGGCGAGCAGCGGCGGAGGGATGGACAGCATGAAATGCAGTGAACCTAAGAGGAAGGAGACCGTATCGACTCAGACGCAAACTCCTACGGTTGGTCGATCAGGACGCTTTAATCACCAAGAAAACCCTAGTCTAGCTACCACTTTGGTAATTTGTTTGTTTTCCTTTTGTTTATAACCGATTATTTTAATTTGTAAGTACCTCAGATCACTCAGTCGATTATAGCAATATTGGTATAAATATCTTATTGTACATATTTTTCACGTTATACTAGTTTACATTTTTGTTAGTGTTTCATTTTAGAATTGTTTCGTATTTTTATTTTGTTTATTAAATACATTATGGTGCGTTAAAATAGTGTTAATAGTAATAATGTATTTCAAATTGTATTAATTACAAGCTTTTTTATAGTAGAATTAGGAAAGAGTTATTCCTTCATATTTTTCAAAATATAAAAAATTACATAAAGCTCAAATTTCTTAATATACAAAGACGGATTTGTTTTATGCGTATAGTCATACGATATACTTATTTAAAAAAAAAAAATTATATTTTTAAAAATACAGAGTAGCACATGCTGCAAATAACCGTAAAATGTATCGTTGAAAGAAAACGGAACATAGTTTTTTAATTCAGGTTACAGATTCTTTTCATATAGTTTTATAGTACCATTTATTGATTCGCGTCAGGTAGTAAAACGGTTTATATGATCATAAACGAAGAACAGTTTCATATTACAAACGAATTAAAAATATAAAATGTCCGTGACACCATTTAGAAATATTTTGTTTCGCATTTTATAACACAAGTACATAAGTTTTTAAATTGTATCATTGGTTTTTCTTCTTTTGTGAAGAATAAAATAATTATTCTATTTACATTTGGTATGCTAAAATAATAGTCTTATTATTTCATACTTAAATAGTAAAATAAATTGAGATAAAAATTGACAAGTATAATTAGACGAATTCAATAAAATTGATTCTATTTTTATAACCGTAATATAGCACCAAAATGTAATATTTTTTAATCCATACTTTTGAGCACGAGCAATCCCTTTTGATGAGACCAAAAATACTTTAGCCCTATAGATGTTTGCACCCTTGAAAATTGTAAACGCATATAGTTAAAAAATAATAAAATTTCAAGGCAACTGGTGATAATCTAAAATTCGCATTCTGTAATCGACAGCAAATCGGGGCAATGAAGCCGCATAGTCCTAGTGCAGTGGCCGACCTGCAGACCTCACCGCCATCGCCTAGTCCATCATCTCGCCGTCACCATCACCATCACCATCATCACAACAACAGGCACCACCACAGGCACAACGACCAGCCGCCGCCGCAGCAGCCACAGCTACAGCCACAGCCACTGCCGCAGCAGCAGCAGCAGTCGAGCCACCATCACCTAGGCCAGGCACCGCAGATACCCCAGCAGCCACCGCCCCGTCGTCATCACAATCACTCGCAGGACTCGGGCAGGTCGAGCGACAGTTCCGTCTCCCACAGTCGCACGAGTCTCGAGTCCGGGAGCTATCGACTCCTGGACTCGCCTCATCGGCATCATCATCGTTCACCCAATCAGCCGCCACCACCGCCCATCAGTTCACAGCAGCAGCAGCAGCCGAGTCATAGGCAGCAGTCGGTCGGTAGTGGGAGCGGCGGTACCTTGGAGCTGAGGAGCCACAATAAGAGCGGGACTCTCGAGGCTACGAAGAACCAGAAGAGTTTACCACCCAGTGAACCGCCACCGCCCCTCGGACTGTCCTTGTCTACGAGTACACCGCTCTTCAAGAAAAAGACGTTCGTCGAGCCGCAGAGGGAGCCTAGGCGCGAGGTCAATTTGGACTTTGAGAAGAGCAAGAATGGTGAGTTGCGATTTTGGTGACTCATATGTGGAATAACTATAGGGACGTGTTTGTCATGCTTTGATAAATCGTTGATGATTTTTCAGCAGTAAACGACTTTTGTTGGAGACTTTATTATTAGTGATATTTTGGAAATTGTTATAGAGTCTACTTTTTTGCAACTTATTAGAATAAATTTGATAAGTTTTTAAAATAAGTTGTAACGCGATTGAGAAAGTGAAAGGGAAGTTTCAAAATAAGAGCTGCAAGAGAGCAGCTAGAGAAAGTAAAAGGCAAACAAAAAGTATATATTAATTAAGGTCATGCGTTGATTGAAATTATTTTCTAATAAATTTAAATAACGATATATGTTTTACTGACTTTAATGGTTTTTTGAAACAGTAATTTTTGTAAAGCTATTCCCAAGATTTTTTTGACTGTGAATGAAAGCTTTGATTTAGTTTTGATTAATCTATTAAAAATTTATATTGTATGCCAGTTACATTAGGCACAAAGTATAGATTTTATTGCTAATGCAATCAGTAAGTGACGAGTTTTTATAAACGAAAATGCTATTTTGATTAATGATATGTCAATGCAATTATTACCCATATTTGACGTATCTAAATTACTTTTTTTCTAAATCTTGCCAGGAATCAGGAATTCAGAATTTCGCGAGATATTAGAAGCTGCACTGAGAGGAAAGTACGGTATTCGTAATTATAAAAGGAATATTAGAAACTATATCGTTGCATATTGTCATTTCATCTCTACTATTATGATTATTCAGCGACTTCACATATATTCGTTTTTTAATTTTTCATAAATTATATAATTAGGTGGAAATTATAAAAAGATTATAATTTATTTACAAAATTTATGATTGCATTAATTTTGTAATTAAATTAAATCTTGATAATCGTCATTAGTTTACTAGAATAGTCATCTCTATCGCATACTGATTTTGTTTATTTTAATAACATGATCTTTTTCACCAATATCTTTAGTGCCAGTTCAGAGTTAATTTTTGATCCCGAAACAACATTTATTATGAATCGCATTTATGCAGGGATCAAAGGTTCTGCGTACTTTCTTCACCCTCAAATCTAGTTCAATCATCATCAACGTGTACTTATTACGTACATTAGTACATGTACACTGTACATGTGTGCACACTCCTGCACATTCCATAAAAAATCCAACATTTGTATTCATCATCTGCAGGTCGAGAAAATAACAGGGCCACGTACGGACCCCAGGAATCGAGCAGCACCTCGCCATATCGCGAGTCAGGCAATCCGAGTTTCCGCCAACCACAGGAGGACCGGACCTACCGAGTTCAGGATTCTCAACAACAGCAGCACAACTACAGCTACAAGTCCAACGAGAAGTTTCGTCCTTTCTTTGAACCGGGAGGAGGCGGAGGCAGCAGTAGTCGCTACCAACGTGACGTGCATCGCGAGCGTGTCAACAGTCTCGACAAGTCGAATCCACCGTTTTATGGCGCATCCTCTGTGCATTCGCGCAACTCCAATAAGCCGTCGCAGCAGAGCGTAGACGGGACTGGGAGCATCGGCAGGAGGCACCACGGCTGTTCCGTGTCCCTATCCGAGGCGAACGTTAGAGAGATGTACGGAGCCATGATGGCCGAGCGGAACGATCCGGCCAAGAATCTTCAAGTCAGATCTGGCCAGGGGCTTGGGTCGAATGTTGCCAAACAGAGGAGCTTCGATGTTGTCGCCGAGAGGGAGGCGAGCAGATCCGAGAGGGAAAAGGAGCTTAGGCGAGCGGCTACGTGCAATAATTCTGTAGACAGTGAGTGTTTAGAATTGATATTTCATTTGCATAAATATCATCATAATTGTTTATGAATGCGTTAAAGTATTTGAAATCTGACGAAAAAATCGTGGCTTTCGTTTCAGATACACAACAGCCTCTGTCGCGTAGTTACAGTTTCGTGCAGCAGCAGAAGCAGCAGCAGAAGCTGAGCAAGCAGTCGTCGCGTCGACGCGATCGCGACGACGACTCGATGCACGAGCGCTACTTGATGGCACAGGGCTTGGATCAGTCGCAGCAACGACTAAGTAGTAATAGTAGCAGTAGCAGTAGCAGCAACGGTAGTGATAGTAGCGGTAGCAATAGTGCCGATGCAGGCGACGACAATGACGAGCCTCTCGTCGTCGACGACGGCAAGAAGAAGCGCAGTAATGGCAATCCCAGCCCACCGCCATCGCCGTTTTACGGTAATCTCCTGGTGGATGCGGATCATCTGCTGCCGCTTCAGCATTACATACTTCAACAGGCAAAGCTCTCTGGTACGTTCTAGTAGACTCTAGATCTCAAAAGATATTTTGATATGTCTTAAGTTTCAGAAGTCATATATATGTCAAAATCAGTACTGTTAAAGATGTTCCAATGAAATCATAAAAGGATTTTCGCTTCAAACAGTAATAATTTTAATAGATCTGTAATGATTTTACTCGCATATTATTATATGTTACGAATGATTTACTGTATACATAATTTATGATTTTTCTTAGAATATAAACTCGGATACTTAAATTACAGTATTTGCGAAATGAATCGTATATGGCTGTTTAATTTTAAGTGTGATTTATAAGAAATGAATCTTTCTTTAGTCATGTTGTAAAAGTGAAAGTCAACTTATAGAATAGCACAGAATTTGGTATTAATGATTTTACCCTCATTTTAGATAAAAATATTTTTATTTACCTCAGTATATTATTCTGAATATATAGTGTTAAATTTTTAATAAAATTCATATATGTTTTTTCGTAGGTTGTTATAAATTTGGTGATCCACTTTTAGTAGAGGAAGATGATTCTTTAGATGAAGAAGGAGGTAGGGGCGCTGAACTTCACGGAAGACCGGATGAGGACTCTGATGATCAGTTCGCGGATGACGAGGCAGCTAGTAATCAAGGAGATTCGTCGAGTCAAGAATATCTTGAAGATCATTATGCAGGTCAGTTTATAATTTATTAAAACATAAATTATATGCATTAAAAATGAGAATATTTTTGACTATAAAATTACACACGCTTTAGTTTTTCTTTATAAATCAACAGTGAAATTATTAAACATTAGAAATATATTATAAATTTGAATGTTAAATTGATCAACTAGAGTATAAACCATCAGTAGATGATATTCTAATAAAGTATTAACCATTTTCTATTGTATGCTATTCTGTCTATAATAGAACTATTTGTCAGAAAAATGTTCATATAACTTAATAACAACCATTTAAAGTGGCTTTGCAGCTTATTCTAAAAGTAATCTTATTCGTTTTCAGACTTAGGTAATTACGACACTGCCGGCTTAGCTACTTACTATAACACAGCGGACACACTCACTAGGCCACAAGCCACCCCACCACCTCCACCGAACATCGTATCCCAGGCAGAAGCTCGCGAGAACATTATATCCTCGATCCGACCGATATCGTTGCCTACGCCAACAGTGATGACAGGACGCAGTGGTGGCGGTATTGGAGGTTTCGGACTAAGTAGCTTGAGCGGCCTAAGCGGCACTTGTGTCGACACGACGGATTACGATGAGGCGCGAAAAGACGACGGTAGCGGAGGCGGTGGGGACATCGAGAAGTACGCACAGGACAATCTCAATCTCAACT
This sequence comes from Megastigmus stigmatizans, assembly GCA_900490015.1. Lineage (NCBI taxonomy): Eukaryota > Metazoa > Arthropoda > Insecta > Hymenoptera > Megastigmidae > Megastigmus > Megastigmus stigmatizans. Next base: position 2,916 of record UELV01083103.1, on the reverse strand, counting down.
GTGGCAGGCCAAAGGGGCTGAGATTGTTGTTCCGTAAAAAATTCAGTGTGAGGGATATACTGAGCTGGAGCAAGGATCCGATACCTCAACCTATGCTTGTTGTTGTGGATGGGGAGAAGCTGCTTAAGCGCGAAGCTTGCAATCTATTTCGGCTCGTACAGGTACGGACATAACAATCTTTTTACTACATTGTACTATAAATACAGCTTCCTCAGCTTTATCATTTTTGTGTGAATGAGTATTACAGTAACTTTATTGAAAAAATTGATTTATGGGACATATGTCATGTAGGATGGTTCTTTTAACACTTCTTAAAATTTCATTTTCATTCTCAAAGCTGACATTAACATGAAATAAACGTTATGAATAGTTATTTGAGCAATTATGATACAATTTTCTGCGTCTACTGTAATACGTAAAAACGCCAAAAATACTTATGTTAGTATGTATTTTTTATGCTTTCAACAATATCAATCTAGCGTATATTCAGCAAAATAAAATACAAAATGAGCAGAAGTAATTTGTTTCTCGTTGTTTATAGGTCTACATGGGCGATCGTAAAGCTAACGTTGGCATGACCCTAGACGGCGTAGCAATGGAAATAGTTAACACAGCATACTCCAAGCCGCCTCTACGCGATGAGTTGTACGTGCATATCTGCCGACAGACGACCGAAAATCCACGAAAAGAAAGTCTTCGCCGGGGCTGGGAACTCATGGCCATCTGCCTTGCCTTTGTTCCACCTAGCGCCAACTTCGAGCCATACCTCGAAGGCTACATGAACAGGCATCGTGATCCTAACTTCCAGTTTCCCGAGGTGGCTAAATGGCCCATTCACGTGCAGGTCAGTCATTACGCCACCGTTGCTTGTAGAAGACTGCAGAGGATAGGCGCTCACGGCAAAAGACAGCCTAGAAAGGCTACGCTCGAGGACATTGATCAAGCCAGGGTTAGTGTTCCATTTAACTTTTTTTTACACAGATAAAACATTCTTAAGCAGCGATAGTATTGAGAGGGCATCTATATATTCTTATCTTTTACAGCTTCAAATATTCCGTGCTTCGATGTTTGGGGCGACACTGTCCGAAGTTATGGCATTGCAACGTGATCGCTTCCCACAGCGCGAACTCCCCTGGATTCAGACGACTTTGACTCGTCAAGTCCTAATACGCGGTGGCACGATGACCGAAGGCATTTTCCGTGTGTCAGCGGATGCCGACGAAGTGAATGTCCTCAAGGCACGCCTTGACAAATTCGAGGACGGTGCAATACTCGCAGCATCTCAAGATGCGCATGCACCGGCATCGTTATTGAAGCTCTGGGTGCGCGAGCTATACGAGCCTCTGATACCGGACTCCTTCTATGCCGAGTGCGTTAATATGAGACACGAGGACGCCGAGGCGTCTGCTGCTAATGTCGCAGCGCTGGTGGAGCGACTTCCAGAACTCAATCGAAGAGTACTCTGTCATCTAATTCACTTTCTTCAGGTTGGTGTACAAAACGAATTTAATTGCGTTGTCTTTGCCTTTAATCAATTGTGATTATTAGGAAGGAGTACGTCATTATTATTTCATTTAATTAAATTATAAATGTGTGCAGTAAAATTATTTATTTTGGCAAAATTTTTTATATAAGTAAATCGGACAAAATCGGAATTAGGCGATCTTTGAAATTTGAAGGATCGTATTTACTTCTTCAGCGTGTTTATTTCCCTAGTATTATCTACTATTCATTTATAAAAATGACGTATTTATGCAATAAGACTAATATATTATGTTTTCTTTAGATTTTTGCCAGACCAGATGTAGTGACACGAACAAAAATGGACGCAAGCAATCTAGCGATGGTAATGGCTCCCAACATTTTGAGATGTACATCTCAGGATCCACGTGTGATCTTAGAGAATGCCCGAAAGGAGATGGCCTTTGTCCGTACGATGATCGAGACACTGGAAACCGCCTGGGTAGAGGACCTACACTGACCTGCACGTCAGCCCTAGAAAAAAACTCTAGATCACTATGCCAAATGAATCCGCTGTATATTCATTATTTATCATTTATGATTACCATCGTAATTGTGGTTTTATTGTCGCTATTTTGCGATATCCGAGTAACGCTGTTTAGTTCTCTCTTTGCCCCGATGAAAGTGCGAAAAATTTTATTGTAATTACGATGAGGAGAAAAGAGTAATGGTATCAGCGATTGAACACATGCATTGTACAAATTTTTTAAATATAAGAACAATAGCGATGTGCAACTTGAGATGTTTCTGGCAACAGTAATCTATAATAGGACAATTTAATGAAAATGATAAAAGCGTAAAGACAATTTTGCTCGATGTGGGACTTATAGAATCTTCAGTTGTACTGAGAAATATGCATGAGATCACACATGTTCCTTGCTCGCTTAAACTACAGGAAAGAGAAAAGTATTTTTAATGCAGCGAATGCTTCTTTTTTTATTTTTTGCATTTAACGCATTCCCTGTTCGCATGTAATAGAATATATTATACATATATATTTTTGAAAATGCCGCCAGAGCAACGGCAATACAATTTCCAATTTTTTAATGGTTTTGCTCCTTGTACTTACGATAAAATTTTTTCTTTACAAGCATTTGTTTTTCTATTCAGAAAATAAGAAGAGAGGGTAAATCAAGTCATTCTCGCTAAGAGACAAATTTATTATTTTGAGGAAATTTGTAAATTGTGGATAGAAAAGTGCTACTAACGACGAAAGGAATACAGTAAATTGTCACTCGGCGAGATTAATCCCCAATTCACCGTTTTATCACCTTCCTATTTATTATTTATATATAATGCAGATTCTATGTTGTATACTAGAGATTATTAGATTTTTATTATGTACATCGCTATAAAACGTATATATATAAAAAGTATATATATAAATATATATAT
>UELV01083102.1:0-15029 GCA_900490015.1 Megastigmus stigmatizans | reverse complement strand
AACTAAACTTACATTGATTGGGGTGTTAATATAGTTGAAAAAAAGGTAGACCGCGTAACCATTACTTTATTTTATGTTAAACTAATTATTATCTAACTTAAAACTAAATGGAAAAACTCCGGATCAGCCCATCACAGTCTCTTGCACTGTTTGCACTATTTACAGATTAGTTTAAAGGTTAGGCTATGACTTCAAAATGTACAGTCGTTGCCAACCGCCGCGTCGCTGTATGCTCTTCGTGCCCCTCCCTGGTGCCCGTCGTGCCCCATTTACAACGATTTTTAAAATGAATATTTTACATATTTTAAAAATATTTATCGAAAAAATAAAAATGGACTTGAAAGTTTAAGAGTCAAACTTTCAAAATCATTTTGTTTCAATCCGATCTGACATGTACTCATGTTTATGCAGCAAATTGAAAAATGGAGCCATTGGTTTTTCACTGCTCCGAATTTAATCTTTATAAAATTAAGTCAAAACAGTTTTTTTTTTCATTTCAAATATTCAGATATAGAAACTAATATATCTATTTATACTTTTTCGTGACTATTTGTTTTCAAACAACCATTCACGGTTTAATATTAAAATGCCCAACTGACCCGCCAGGCTCACCATGCCCCATCTTCCCCTACACGAGTTTAGAGGTTATGGGCACGAGGAAGGATCTTTAAGTAGTTAAGGCCTTTATTGGACGGACGCGACGCTCTTCCCTGTGTTTCCGCGATATTCGAGTTAACGTTTAGAGTCCTTAAAAGCATCCGTTTCTTGTTATCGTTTTATACACCGGCCGCGCTCCAACGATATTAACATGCCAGCGTATAAAGTCGTAATTCTCGGCAGGGGGGGAAGGACGTATAATACTTAAAAAAGTTATTTTTTCGAATTTTTTTGTTACCATCCTGCCCCGCGCAGTCCTTATTGGCACGAGTTATATAAGTTTCGGGCGCGTAACTTTTCCCCGATAAAAGTGCGCACACTTTTCATTTAATGAACGCCCGCTCGTTTTTCTTCCGCTCGCACGCGAATTGCTCGCCCACTTTTATCCGGCCAGTTTTTCATTTACGATTTATGCGCTCAAGACGATAAAAATTTAAGTGTTTATTCATTAGTTCAATCTCAATTCAATGGGAATAAAAGAAAAAGTATCAATCCCGGTAAATTCACGGCGAGCTTTATAAATTTTACAATAGTTTATTCTTCACGCCAGCTTTATTTTTATACGACATCCTTCGATACTCTCGGTCGACGCTCTCGACACTCGCTACTTTCTAAAGCGCGAATTTACGCCTGTTATTATTACTCGACGTGTATTTTTCGGATACACACACTCGGTGACTCAACGAAAACAGAAAAGCTTGCGCCACTACGCGCATATATATCCCTTATATACCTATATTTCACCAGAAAACTTGGAGGCGAGAGTTTCGTATACACACACACACACACACACACATAACACCAAGTTTCGCGATCCGTCAAGATATAAATTCACGTTATACTTTGGTAACCTAAATAATACAAGTTTGGTTTTTCCGGATAAGTTTTAGCGAGGAAATATGGTGTAATACATTATTGCGCAATAATATATGTATATATATCCATTGTTACAACTTATTTGTAAGCTGCTTCCATCGCATAAGCTACTTTCATGCTTTCCTTACAGATAAAGTCGAAATGGATAAACTATAAACTCGCGATTTTGCCCGCATCGGTGTCTGATGCATAAAAAAGGTATGTTTGTTATCAATAACGAAGGGAGTTTGATCGGCGCTATTCGATATAACAGATCGAAAAAATTGAAATAGCTGTTTTGAAATAGCTTTAGTTTCGTATAAAATTTCAATCGATACTCATCGAATTATGTTTTCGCCTCGCGTTCGCGTATAGCGAAGCAGGAGCTCTTAGCACTCGTTTCATTAAACTCGAGGCTGTGCTCCTGTGCTCCATTCCGGACACATCCAGCGCTGAAAAACTTTCTATCTCTCGCTCTTTTCTTCGTGAGAGGATCAGCCCTTAATCGAAAAAGCGTCTATCGCCGCTATAGGTAGCTGTATATACACATATATATATATAAAGCAGACACAGAGGTGTATATATATATATATATATATGTAAGCTGGCTATCGGCGCTTTTTCGGTTTTAAGCCCCTTGGCTGCAGAGCGGGAGAGATGAGCTTTTGAGCTTGCGTCTTTGGGCGAGAGCGCTAGGCTCTCGATATGCCAAGGAGAGGCGAGTCTGAAACTTACTTGGTCCGCGGGACGGCAAGAGTCGAGCTAATCCGATTATTTATCTATATGTATAAGGTCCATCGGCATTGTGTTTCTGGAAGAGGCGGACAAGGCGGTGCAGACAATCACCGGAGGTGAATGAATATTCGGATGCGATTCTCTCACGGTTTTGCGACGAGCGACACTCGCTGCACATCCTTTGTTCTATAGAAAATTGATTTTCCCGCGTATAATCGTATCGAAAAAGTGTTTATTACGATATCTTCTTGCCTTGCGTTGAAAGCCGTCGACGGAGAATAAAAATATCGCTCGTTTGTACGCACAAGTTTATCGAGAAGCTGGCAGCGAGGGATAAGAAAGAGAAATCTCGGCTGAGGATTGATAAGAATGCATCGGCAGCGCAGCTGCAAAAATAATGTTTAAGGAAAAAAGCATTGGCAAGGAATGCGCGCGGGAGAAAGCTAGGAGGGAGGTGAATTCGCAAATGGATTCTCGCGAGATCGAGAATTAAAGAGCTTCGTCCCGGCTTCGCCTTCTCGTCCTTTCATTCTCTCTCTCTCTCTCTCTCTTTTTCTCTCTCTCTCTCTCTCTCTCTCTCTCTCTCTCTCTCGGCGAATCGACTTCTTGTATAGTTACCCAGACACGACGTCCTGACCTGTCGCTAGCATGCAATTAAGAGCAAAAAACTGCTTGCGCGTCGATCTTCGACGACGAGATCTCCTTTATTTTCCCGTCGCTTCACTCTCCGTCGCTCTCTCCTCCTCTTTCCTTCTTCGCCGGCGCACGAGTGATTTAAGCGCGCTTATTTAAAACTTTTAAAGAGATTGGTATTTTGAATAAAAAATGCAGCCGGAAGGACAAGTTTTATATACGAGCTTCGCCGATAATGTACCCGCCGTAATTTACAAGATTATAAAGCAATTGATGTCGCGAGAAACGTTATTCTCCGTACTGCAAAGTCGCCAGCTTTGAGAAAAAAAATCCCTCGATTTGAATATATGTAACCATCGGATAAGGATCAACGAATCGTTTCTATTCGAGTCAGCTTTACTCGCTGCCTTTACAGAGCGTTATTTGAGATTGCAGATGGGTAGTGAAAATCTTAAACTTGATAATTTTTATAAATCGATAGACTGCAACTATTTGTGAATTCTATTTTTAATCCTCGTATCATAAAGCTTTTTTCTTCGCATTTGCGCAAAGATTTAATTGAACGGTAAGCGACAGCCAAATAAACATGTCATGCCTTTCTCGAATGTAACCCAACTGAAGACACCCAGGGGAAATGAATTATAGCGCAGCTATAATTCGAGAAAATTAACGCACCTGCGATGTATGCGTATGTCTGCTTCCGCAGGAGGAGTTCGACGACAGGCCGAGGATCGCGACCCTCCTCAAGAGCCTGTCGGACTACAGCAACACGATACCGGCGCCGACGGACCCGGACGCCAAACCAGCCCCGGCGGCGGGCAAACCCGGTGGCGCCCGCATGGGCACCCTCATCGGCGTCTTCCTGCCCTGCATACAGAACATCTTCGGGGTCATCCTCTTCATTCGGCTGACGTGGGTCGTGGGCACCGCCGGCGCCATCCAGGGCTTCCTCATCGTCCTCTGCTGCTGTTGCGTCGTCAGTATATATTTTATATAATATCTATTTCTTGTCGTTTTCTCTCTCTCTCTCTCTCTCTCTCTCTCTCTCTCTCTCTCTCTCTCTTGGCGGCGGCAGCTCTGCTCTCCGACGATGAAAAATGACCCGGGAGCTCGCCACGCCTGCTGCCTGACACTTTGCTTTATGAAGGAAATGCAGCCTGCAAAGTTTTATACCGGGGGACGGGGTTGCGCTCGCCTCGATCCTTTTTTCCTCTGCCGCCACTGGAGAGAGCGACGGCAGACCTGCATTTGATGTGGTTTATTATGTAAGACGTGCAGTGCGGCCCGGCTGGCCCTTTTAGCCCTCCGGTATTTTTCAAGTTTAATTGAAAAATGTCGGAAAGGGTGGAGGTGAAGGTTATAAAGGGGTTTAGTGATTCAACTCTTATCTTATTGGGAGGTTTTTTTATGAGGAATATATTTTCAACTCAACTGGAATTCATTCGGATAGTATGTAGAAGAATTTAATGATACATTTTTTCTTTTGTGGGCATCTTTTAATGTGCTTTGTAACTTTTCTTTTCTCTATAGGAGAGTAAAGACAATATTCCTAAAGTAAAAAAAAAGATGGATTTAGTTAGATTTGTGTAGCCTTAATTTCAGTTTACTTGCATTAATACGACTTATTTATTAAAATAAATTTACCAGATCTATCGAAGCAAAATGTATTGTCGAATTTCATAAGGTGCACGTTATGTAAATTGTGACAAATTCTATATTATACGATCGATTAATTTTCAATATTTTAAAATGCTTATATACAATTACGATTCAGCATTCGTATATTCACAGACGAAAAGGAAATGAAAATAAATAATGATAAAAGAAGCTCGAGAGAAAGTTTGTACATAGAATGTCTCGGAAAGTTAATTAAGCTTTGCGCGAGAAATGAAAGGTAATAGGTAATAGGTGGCAGGCAGGAGCGATGTATAAGCTAGGATCCCGTGTGTGTTGTTGCAGACGATGTTGACGGCAATCAGTATGAGCGCGATAGCGACGAACGGCGTCGTGCCGGCGGGTGGCTCCTACTTCATGATATCCCGGAGCTTGGGACCCGAGTTCGGCGGCGCCGTGGGGATGCTCTTCTACACCGGCACTACCCTCGCAGCTGCCATGTACATCATCGGTGCGGTCGAGATTGTCCTGGTACGTCCTTCCTTCTCCTCCTCTCTTATTGCAATATTGATTATCCGCGAAACTCCTCTCTGCGCATTGATATAAATAAATAACGAGGGCTAGGCCTCGAGCGACCAAGATTTTCCCACTATTGATTTAATTTTGCACAGACGTACATGGCGCCGTCGCTGAGCATATTCGGGGACTTTACCAAGGATGCCAGCATCATGTACAACAATTTTCGGGTGTACGGGACGGGTCTGCTGGTGGTGATGGGCTTGATAGTCTTCGTCGGCGTGAAATTCGTCAACAAGTTCGCCACGGTCGCCCTGGCCTGCGTCATCTTCTCCATCATTGCGGTCTACGTCGGCCTCTTCTACAACTTCAACGGCAACGACAAACTCAAGTGAGTTGGACAACTTTGTCCTCGCAGCTGCGCTGGCTACGCCTCGTGTGTGCGTCTATATGTATATGCGTGTATGATTTGAATTCTGCGTTTCTTACGAATTCAAGGAGTATTTTGTCTATTCTTTTCTTTAAATTCATCGCCACTTGTGCTCTACCAAAACCTAATACAGCTACCTAGTATATACACCTAAATAGACATTTTTTCAACATTAAAAATTCCAACAAACTATATTGATTCGGCAAAACGGTACAGCCGATTCCAGCACTCGTAATAGCTCCGGTGCATCGTACAGAATGAGCAATGCGAGCTTTGCGAAAGCGTATAAAATTTCGCTGTGGCCATCGATAAATCCAATTCTCCCCCGGAACGTAAACAAACGGCCCATTGATGCACAATCGCTAAGCGTCACCGTGAACACATTTGAACTGCGACTGGTAGAGTACGTGTGCGTCGATCGTGCATGTGTGTGTGTGTGTGTGTGTGTGTCACTTCCCCCCTCGCTCTCACCTGTGACATGTACCTATGCACGGCCGGTGCTGGACGGGTTTGGATAGCATCATTTAATCCGCGGCCGATGATAGCTCAATCGTTCCATGTGCGCGAGCGAGACTATCAGTCGGCTTTCATTAAGGCAAATTCAGGCCCGTAAACTCGACGGCGCGTCGTAACGCTCGCGGATAATCGCGCCTCGTTACGCGCATACACACACACACATACACACACACACACACACACACACACACACACACACAGAAAGACAGATAGTCGGCCTTCTGGACATCGCCGCGCCTCTGCAAATCCTATGATTTAAAAGATATAGCGCAGTCGCGAGGTCGTCGTACAGTGTGTACACAGCTGAGAAAAGATTGTTGGAAATGGCGCGGGGCACTCTCAGCAGTTTAGACGCCTTGTTTGTCCACCTCGATAGCCTGCGGAATAACGTAGTTTTCTTCTTGTATACTCGCCGAGCGGAGAGAATTTCACGGGAACGCAGAGAAGATATTTCAAGTAAAATGGTATTTTCGACGAGTTTATATCCTATGTGAGGAAATTGAAGTAAGAGTTATAGCTGGTATACACATGTATAATAATGTTATAAATAACTCGTCGTGCGACAGCTCGTGCAATCAATATAATTATGCGCATCGGATCGTAGGTGCACTCGAGTCTGACACACGTACGCGTATACGACGATATAAAGTCGCGCATTGCCCTGCAAGGATACTGGCCTCCCGGTACGTCGTACTATTACGTGATTATACTACTGCGTCGCGACCGTATATGCTACGCTACATACACTCGTTAAAGTAGAGAAAAAGCCGGGCAAGGGGAGGGAGGAAACGAAGGCGAATGAAGATGCGTGAGTGCATTTGAATGGACGCGTAACGAGGCTAGCGGTGAGCATGAAACTCTTCCAACGCGACTGTAATAATAGCAAATGGGTTATTTTCTCTCTCCCTATCTCTCTATCTCTATCTCTCTTTATTTGCCGCGCGCGTGCAGGATGTGCATCCTTGGTAAGCGACTGCTCAAGGACATAAACGTGCTGAACGAGTGCAGCAAATTTTCAAAGGGCTTGAACGAGACCTTCTGCACGAGCATCAGGGGCGAACAGTGCGATCCTTACTACCTGCAGAACAACGTCACCATCCACAATGGCATTCGAGGACTGGCCAGCGGTGTATTCTTCGGTGAGTGCAATAACAACCACCCAAATCGTCATGTATACTCGATCACTGTTTTTCCTTACCAGTGCTAACGAGTCCGTTGGTCTCATTAGTAGTCTCCCTAAAGATCTTTTTGCTTTTATTCCCTATGATTTGTAAAATAAAAAGCCCTCGACATTTGGTAGAACCAGCAAATCTTGAATGATCGCTGAAATGCTTGTCCGTAGAAAATCTGATGGGCAGTTTCCAAGAGGACGGGCAATACATCGCGTACGGATCCGACCCCAAGGACGTCGACTACATGGGTGGAAAGCCGTACAACCAGATTCAAGTCGACCTAACGACAACCTTCACCATCCTGATCGGCATATTCTTCCCATCGGTCACTGGTAAGAATCCTACCGCAGCTAACTCCTGCACAGTCTTCAACAACAACCAAAATATCCAATTCCGCGAGCTAATCCGTTGTCCCCGCAGGTATAATGGCTGGCTCGAACAGATCCGGCGATCTGGCCGACGCTCAAAAGTCCATCCCGATCGGGACGATCTGCGCGATCCTGACGACCTCGACGGTCTACCTGTCGTGCGTCCTATTGTTCGCCGGGACGGTCGACAACCTCCTGTTGCGCGACAAGTTCGGCCAGAGCATCGGCGGACGACTGGTCGTGGCCAACATCGCCTGGCCGAACGAGTGGGTGATCTTGGTGGGCTCATTCCTATCGACCCTCGGTGCCGGGCTCCAGTCCCTGACCGGCGCACCTCGACTCCTCCAGGCTATCGCCAAGGACGGCATCATACCCTTCCTCAGTCCCTTCGCCAAGAGCTCCAGCAGGGGCGAGCCCACCAAGGCTCTCTTGCTCACTCTCCTCATCTGTCAGTGCGGCATCCTGTTGGGCAACGTCGACTACCTGGCTCCCCTGCTCTCCATGTTCTTCCTCATGTGCTACGGCTTCGTCAACCTCGCCTGCGCCGTCCAGACCCTCCTCCGCACTCCCAACTGGCGGCCGAGATTCAAGTAAGTGCATGCATACTTACGTGGAGAGAAATATGTGGTAAACATCACCGTTGCTGTGTCGGTAACCATGGACTTTTTTGACACGAGGGCATATTGGCAGTCACGGTATTTTTTTCTTTTTCGGAAACTTGTCATGAAACATAACCTTAATATTAAATTTAAGTGTACTAGCTTCGTATGCTACGGTATCAATTGTTGTGAAAACGATAAATTTTGATGTATAAGAGAAGCTGCTGAATTTTAAATAATTTTTCAACAAATTGTGTTACTTATTACGGTGACCTAAAACAGCGGTAATTTTTACTCTAAATTTCTCTCCGCAAGCTAATGAACAACTGCGAAAGAGCTTACTATGTAAACGTACTATATCCAGGTACTACCACTGGAGCCTGTCGTTCATCGGCCTGTCCCTCTGCATCGCCGTGATGTTCATGACGAGCTGGTACTACGCCCTCCTCGCCATGGGCATGGCTGGCTGCATCTACAAGTACATCGAGTACCGGGGCGCAGAGAAGGAGTGGGGCGACGGTATACGCGGTCTCGCCCTATCGGCCGCCCGATATTCGCTGCTGCGCCTCGAGGAGGGCCCGCCCCACACCAAGAACTGGCGGCCCCAGATCATCATCCTGGCCAAGATCACCGACGACCTCGTGCCCAAGTATCGCAAGCTCTTCGCCTTCGTGAGCCAGCTCAAGGCCAGCAAGGGTCTGACCATCGCCGTGGGCTGCATCGTCGGTGACTATACGCGCAGGTCTGGCGACGCCAGTGCGGCCAAGCAGGCCCTCAGGCGGACCATGGAGGAGGAGAAGGTACTTATCGATCGACCCAACCGACGAATACTCGCTTACCTCGTTCCAGACCTTTTAACAGAGCTTTTAACGCATTCGGGACATTTGAATGTATGACGCAGGTCAAGGGCTTCGTGGACGTGCTGGTGGCGCGCAACGTGATCGACGGCCTGAGCTCCCTCGTCCAGATGACGGGCCTGGGTGGCATGAAGCCCAACTGCGTCATCCTCGGGTGGCCCTACAGCTGGCGCCAGTCCGAGAGCGACCGCACCTGGCGCGTCTTCCTCCAGACCATGCGAGCCGTCACTGCGGCCAAGATGGCCCTCATCGTGCCCAAAGGCATCAACTTCTTCCCCGACTCGACCGAGAAGGTCATCGGCGACATCCACGTCTGGTGGATCGTCCACGACGGCGGACTCCTCATGCTCCTGCCCTTCCTCCTCAAGCAGCACCGTACCTGGAAGAACTGCAAGATGAAGATCTTCACCGTCGCCCAGATCGAGGACAACTCCATTCAGATGAAGAAGGACCTCAAAAAGTTCCTCTACGATCTCAGGATTGAGGCTGAGGTCGAGGTTGTTGAAATGGTCAGTCTTTTTTTTTTCTTTTACACTCCATATACCTACCTACCACCTACCTATTCGTATTATACGTGCCAAGAATTTTCATTCTCCCGAGGTCGTCTTAAATATTTGCTGCAACTCTTGTCAGATGGACTCGGACATTTCCGCCTACACCTACGAGAGGACGTTACTGATGGAGCAAAGAAACCAGATGCTGCGCGAGATGCAACTGAGCAAGAAGGAATCGATAGGCATCGTAAGTGTCGTCTTTGCAACTCATTACTTCCTTTCATGTATATCAATGTGTATATATTTATATATATCTATATTAATTAAGGGTTCAAGTACCTATTTTAAATAGTTACACGAATGAAGAGAAATGGTCTGGTTATATGTGAAACTAATTGTATTTGAACTTTATAGAGTACAAAAGTCAAAAGTTAATGTTAATTCAATGTAAATGTGAAAGTTGAATTCAATTCAAGTATCTCTGTTGTAAATAGATTAATGTAAAGTTTTAAGAGACATTGTTGATTGATTGTTGCGTACTTGCTAAGATATTGGAAAAAGAGAATAATTCGTGCTAAGTGGACCAAGCGCTGTTGATCCGTGTTCCATTGTCGAAAGCTTGTACATATAGTGTAATGTCTAAATATTTTCAAATAATATAAGATGGAAAAGGGCGAGGGAATCTCTTATGAAATGAACTATTTAAAATGGAAATAACAAGCCCAGTTAAAGTTATAAAGCTAAGTTAAGCTAAGACGACTCACCAAGTTGAGATGTCTGAGAAGCAAGATTACTGATCGGCTAATGTTTGTTTCTTGCGCTTGCTCCGTCGCGGATACTCTCGTGCGTGTGCGGATCAGACGACGGTGGACTTCAACGAGGTACCAGCCGAGGAAAATTTGTTTCCGGTTTGTCAGAATACCCTTAAGGCTCCAACCGTCCTTCTCCAATCTAGTGTCTCCATCTCGATGTTTTTTTTATATATCAACTTATCCACAGCATTCAATCACCGAATCCATTATATTATATTACATATATATAATTTATCCCCTCTCCAAGGGGATTTTATATTACTGTACTTGAGATCATGTCACCATTTTGTTACATTTTTCATGCTCACGATTGCCATAAATTTCACGCATCGCGACGAGAGAAAGAAAGAGCGTAAGAGGGTAGTCTACCGTTCTAGACGTGGCAAGACACAAAAAGTTTATGTTTACTATGTATCGCTCGTTCATCATGTAATCTCAGACAGTCGTTTCATTCATCCAGGAGCCATATTTATACATATATAACCGACTCAATGTTTTTTTTTTCCCATTTTTGACATTTTTTTGAGAATGAATTCTTCGATATCTATATACATAATAAGTGTTTTTATCATTCCTGCACGTCTCGCAAAAAAGTTGGCCCATTCTGCAGTTTTTTAAAATTTCTGGACCACTTGGCGAACCATTCATGCGTCGAGAATTCGCAACTTTTTTGCCTTACAACATAATTATATGTGCTCGATAGATTATGTTAATTGTTTTATTTCTTCACTCATCGCATCGAAACAGCAAAGAGGATAATCCCTCTCACTTTTCGCCGAGAGAAAAGTATAGTGTGATATTACTCTTTACAGCTTTGACTGGAAATAATGAGAATATGAAAAGAATTTATGCATTTTGCAAAAACTTAGTGTTATTAATTTCTCCTGTTATTAAAATTAAAAGATCAGACTAGGTTAGTATGTTATATTTAATTTTGCCAATTAGATTGTATGTAGTTTACTTTAAAATTTTTCGAGATAGAAAAAGTAAAATAATCCATTGTATAAACCTTAGAAACTATTAGTATTTAGTAGTTACATCAGATGAACTGTGTCAGATTACATACTTCATACTCTTGAATATTAACTCGCAAAGTCGTATTTTGAAGAAGTAAAATTAGTATTGATCCATAATATTCTTTGCTACCATCATTGCTAGAATTGAATAACCTTTACTACTTCTGTACTCTACATTATCGAACATCATTATTTACGACATTTGAATCTGTAAAAAGTAGTATTTCACTATATAGGTATCTCAGTGCTCCATTTTCAGCTTGGTTGGCACATTCATGTTTGATCGCTTTGATTTTAGTCTACATAATCTCATATTTTATATTATATATATATATTTTATTTGACGTTCGCATATAAGTGCTTATAAGCTAGTTTATAGCCAGTCTTTGCGATATGTCTCGCTATAATCCCCAGAGCTAGACGTTGATTCGGACGTTGAAAAACCTATGTTTTGTTTGGTAATAGTTGTTTTAACGCTACATGTGTATGAATTGCTTTATCTGAGATTAAAATTGAAATGTACATTTTACACTTAACTATACACTAAATCCGTTTACATTGACAATCAACACGAAGTATTGCGACTCAGCGCATCGGCCTAACAACTGCAGCTACTTTTATTTTCCCAGTAGACTTTTATTTTAGCGATTTACTTATTAGAGCACGCACATTCGCATCAATCGTTCACCGCAGAAAGTGCTTCAAATCATCAGATCATGATACACATTGCAGAAACGCTCGATGCCCGCACAGAAAAATCTAATAACCAAACAAAATATGCTCTCGAGTTTTCCAAATACGTCCCAACGATCAACGTCCAGCGCAGCATAATAGAGAAAAAAAAAGAAAATATTCCTACAGACCGGGACGCCAGGCTCTGACAGCGCGAGAAAAGTCACAACTAACGCCTGTTTTTCTTTTGTCTCTCCTCCGTCCCGTTACCACCACCGCGCGCACCGATCGACACAGGTCCAGGCGATCGTCGACCACCACCACCAGAACATGGAGGTGAAGCAGACGAAGGTGCGCTTCCAGGAGCCCGGAGCCCAGCAGGCCGAGGCCCCAGAGGAGCCCGCGGACTCCAACAAGACCGCCGAGGAGAAGGAGAAGTGCGACGAGAAGGAGAAGCCCGCCTCCGAGGGCTCGCCCAAGCCCGCCGAGAAGGGGGAGCCCGACAAGGACACCGGCTCCGCCGCGGAGAACCAGGAGAATCCGGCCGATGCCAAGCAGGAGGAGGAGGAGGAGGACGAAGATGACGAGGACGGCCCTCAAACGCCGTAAGCTCTTTTACCCACGCTATATGTATCGCGATAAAATCCATCCTCGATCGAGGAACTCGCCGCGCGATCTCGCGACCATTCAATCGTGTGTTCAATTGCAGGGGAGAGGATAACGTGAGGAGAATGCATACGGCAGTCAAGCTGAACGAAGTGATCGTCAACAGGAGCCATGACGCTCAGCTGGTCATTCTAAATCTTCCCGGACCGCCCAAAGACACGAACATTGAACGCGAATCAAACTGTATCCCCTTTTTTATTCATCCTCTCTATTGTATATTTTGTGACAAAAATCTCCTCAAATATATTTTTTTACTGCGGCACAGCAGAATCTTGCAATTTATCCATTAGGTATTTTCAAAACAGCAAAATAACATATATCTTTGTACTGTTGAGATATTTGTCGCAAGGTACTCAAAAACTAACCGAATCTATACGTAAAAAGAAGCATACACTAACACGACGTATTATTTCCTTTCTCCTGCACGACGAAACAAAATGTAGACATGGAATTCTTGGAGGTGCTGACGGAGGGCCTGGAACGTGTGCTGATAGTGCGGGGCGGAGGCCGAGAGGTGATCACCATCTACTCGTGAAGTGGAGCAACGATGATCACACCACCACCGCCACTAGCACCACCAGCACCACAAGCACCACCAACAACAACGTCATCGATAGCAGCAGCGGCGCGATCATCACTACCCGATACCAGTTCACTTCTTAGTCATCTAAGCGACTACTTCATCCTCACCAGTACAGCTGTAACGCGCATTCGCAATTACTTAGCACCGCTACTCGCGCCGAGCGTCGCGCAATTAAAAGCCACGAGATAGGTAGGAGATGACTGAGTGCGTAAATGGACGGCAGAGATAAAGACGGGAAAGGACGGGGAAAGACGGGGAAAGACGGAGAAAGAGAGATGAATAAAAAGAACGAGGTGGGCAGGGGACTTTTCTTCGCGAAAATCACGCCAAAGTCACGTGCCAAAGGTTCGCTCTCTCTTACGAGAGATTCTCGCGAGTAGATGCAGCTGCGAAATATAGCAGAGAAAGAAAGGGAGAGAGTAAGTGCGAGATGAAATAAGCAATCGACGAACGGGCGTTACGCGCTGGATCTTATTTACACGAGCTCGACGCTGCGCATAAACTGCTGATCCAATCGGGAAAACCAAAATTTTGCACCGATAGAATATACTTAATCCATTGAACAGCGGGAGCCACCATCATCAATCGCGTCTGCTCCGCCTTTTCATTCTCGATGAATCCACTCTCACTCTGACGCGCGGCTAATATAGATTTCAACTGTTGTATGTCTATGTTCGTTTTCAGTCGACAAGATTTTAGCTAGCGACGTAAATTTAATAAAACTAAATAAAACGCAAGGAAGTATCTGATCAAAGTATACTTATATAGGTAAATCAATAAACTGCAAATTAAATAAAATAAAACTTGCACTCTGCAGTACTTATGCTGTCGAACCTGCGCAGACGGAGGATGATAAGTACATAAAATATATAAACGCTTCGAGCAAGACACGCGCAAGAGCGACTTATAAGTATATATGTTTGGGTGATAGAACCAAGTTTCACCGGTGAGAACGAATCATATAATATACGTCCCGGGTCTTCGATCAAAGATTATATACGCAAAAGGTCGCAAATTTGCAGCAAAACAAACATATAATAAAAGTATTAATAAATAACTAACCGTTTCGCACTTTCGACAACCAAAAAAGTAAACACAGCAGGACACATTGAAGAAAAAAATCTAAAAAAAAATGAATAAGTAAATAAATAAATAAATAAATAAAGGATGATTTAAGGATGATTACACTAATGAAACTAACTGAAAAAAATCAAAATTCGGTCCGAGGCTAAGGTCGAAGCATCTACGAAAACCACTGCCACAATACTTTCTAAATGCTTCGCGTTTAACCGACGACGCGAGGACGTGGTCACTTTTCTACATGCATTGTCGTCGTTATTTAGGGAGAATAAAAAATATGATGATCTTAATAAACAAAACAACCTAGATAATGTAATAGCTCTAATCGCTTAATAGACACGTGAACTACTAGAATATAGCCTAGACTTTACATAGTTTCTGCGGGAAGTATATGAGAGTGGAAAAAAATAAACACTCTATCGACAATTGCGCTTCGAGTCGCGCACGCTTCACCGATTCCCGCGTGATTCGCTAAAACAAAATGGAAATCAGAAAAAACGACGATGAAAGGGGATTAAAATGTGTAGGAGGAAGGCGAATCAAATCGAACGATTCTAAAACAAATATATATATAATATATAAAAGCGTAGAGAAATGTTTGTTAAAAATTTCTCGACTCGAGAAGGCCTATGCACGCATGTTGTTGTTGTTTTATCTTTTTTCGTGAGCGTCTTAAATAAAAGCACACACACACACACACACACACACACACACACACACACACACACACACACACACACACACACACACACAC
>UELV01083101.1:0-47380 GCA_900490015.1 Megastigmus stigmatizans | reverse complement strand
TCTCTCTCTCTCTCTCTCTCTCTCTGTGATTTTACCTAGATTGCGTAATTCTTTTTCTCCCCCTTGACAGTCTTCCTTTTTCGCGTAAACTCTATATATGTACGGGATTACGAATGGCTGGCTTCGCGTTTCTAGCTTGCTTTTCGTTCGAAATTTGTCGATCGTTATAGAGCAAAAAAAAATATAGCTTTAGAGATTTTTCGTCGAATAAAAGTATCCGCTAATTACGAAATTTACTCGGACCGCATGTTTTTCCGGACACTCGAACGCGCGCCTCGAATCTTTTTTTTTTTTCAAACTATATTCCAGCGTCAAATTAATTGGACTCATTGAAAGCATCGAATGCTTTGCGCGGTTAACCATTCATTTTCGCTTTGGGCTCGTTCCTATATGTCCCAGATTTTTTGTTCTCTGTCGAACACGCGCCAACGCATTAACGAATAACGAATCTTCCTTTTCCCAATCCTCTCTACAGGAGAAACGATTTTCTTCTCCCTCGTCGACTATAGCTTCATAAATATTTAGATGAGCGATTCGGTCCTGTAAACGATGATGCGTCACGCGCCGATGGGCCATGATATTCCGATGCGAGAGAGGATTCGTGCCGCTTTTGTAAGTTGATTTAATTGGAAGCGAGCGTAAACTTTTCTCTCACTTTTTCCGCTCTTGTCGCGAGAGAGAGCGGAAGTAGAGAGAGAGGGGGAATCTGTTGAATTGCCGCCGTTTCTTTTATTGATTCGCGCGTGTTTCATTGTGAATTAGTGCGCTTTTAATTCCTTTCGGTGTACGCCCTTTTTCGTATGCATCATGTCTCGGTGCTGTACTAACTTATTGAAATTTATTGTCCATCTCTTCGAATTTGTGTTTTAAAAAGATAATATGACTTTTTTTATTTATTCTACTTGCAATGGGTGGAAGTGATAAGAGTTTTTCGTGTACATTATTGATCTTCCGTTATTCAATATGCCAGTGATGCCTGTTTTTATGGAATTGGAAAGCTTATTTTTTAATATTTGTATGACAGAGACTGTTTTCATGATGTTCAATAAAATATCTGTGTATAGATGACGCGAATCAACCGTTACCTGGATCAAAAATAATTGACATGTGTTCCAATATTAAAAATATATATTCTGCTTTTAATACCATATTTTTAATCACTGCTGTAAGGTAATATTTTATTTGTATCCATTGTTTCAGAATACTATTTTACCGGAAGCTGTTCACTTTTGGGAAAGAGCTTTGATGGTTCGAGAGACGAAAGGAACGATACGACTTAATCGGTAAGTGCATCAAAACTTTATGTCAAAATTAATCTCTTGAGAGTCTGAACAAAATATCTTTTTTTACACTGCGATTCTCCAAAAGATCTTTTCAATAGTTACATCTCAATCAATGTTTGAAACCACTCCAATTTACGAATCGATCGTAAAGCTCAAGCAGACCAAAATAAAATCGACCTCCACAGGCATTTCATCCCAAAACCGAGCGAAAATCCCTTCTCTCATTTTATCGAACTAGGACATGGATCCTCTCGGTCCAAAAAGCGAATCCGCAATAACGCAAGCGGTCCGAGTGTCAAAAATTGATAGTAATAGCTTGAGAAGCTCGTTACTCCGTGTATGGCGAGAGGATCCGTGAGGTTTGTGCAGCCTGCCAGGCACACAATGAGAGCCTTCAATTTTCGAAGACGTGAACTGGGAGCGGAATCGGTCCTCTGCTCGTCGGCGCATGGTTAAAAGCCCATACGCCAGCAGCGAGAGGCGCTCGCTGGTATAGTTTGCATCTAGTTTCGCCCTTCTGCCTGGTAGAGCCATTCATGTATGACAATGGGCCCTCGTCCTTGTATGCGTGGACATGTCCTGCGCGAGAGGTTAGAGCAGCATCCATTCTCTTGTCTTCGCCGTCTGGAATTTCGGCCCTCGTAAAACTTCTCGTGTCGAGTTTAACATTTCTTTGATGTCGCGCCTCGGCCAAGCCGAAATTGTTGGACCATCGGCTTTGCTGGCGAAAGTCAATGTTTATACGATCGCACGCCCTGGGAGAAGTGCTTTTTTATGGCTTGCTGTGTGTATAGCATTGTTTGATCTCTGATGGCGTTTGATTTAAGGACAGAAAATTTTCGCAATATACTTATCGGCATCCGAGTGAATGTGCGAAGCTTTGCGTAGGAAATCTCCGAAGATGAATGTAATAATTATGATGTAAGTTCTTCGTTCTTCGTGACTCTGAGAAACGTCGGCGACGTACGAGGAAAGTTGATGAATTCAACTTGGCAAGTTCGCCGAGTGGCGTAGACTTTACATAAACTGAATGCTACAATTATTTTGAGCATACGGCTTTCATTGCCCTGGATATAGTTTACCGATGATTTAATTATAGAGCAAATATTGATACATTATAAATGCGGAATATAATTTGACTATTATATAGAGTTATTGGAAGTTTCTATACGGATTTTCGATACATCGTTCAATTCACCAATTAACACGTCTAAATATCTTATACGCTATTGAATATAGAGTTAAAAGTTCTATAATAATCTAATAACGATATATCTAATCTCTCCATCTAAATTTAGACCAAACCTCGTTCGAACATTTGCGCCGATACTTTTTATCAAGTTCACCAACTCATATTTCTCTTTTCTTTCGCGTTTCTCGTGAAAACGATACTTATAACTATTGGGTAGTCTTTTCAACTTGTATCCACTATTCGCTTCGATTTAATTCAATCATCGCCTCGCCATCAAACATTCCGTAAACAATTCTCATCTGACACGTCTCACCTTCAAGCTTAAAAATCAGCCTCAGCTCGAAGCGTCATCATGTGTCCCCCGACTGGCCAAACGCAGTGACGTCCACAATTCACGCCGCCGGCGAATACCTACATCCCCCTGTGCGTTTCAGAATAAATATAATCTAATCGAGCCTCTCTCTCTCTCTCTCTCTCTCTCGCGCGCTCCAGCCCTCTATCATTCTCTCCAGTACACAGGCCGCCTTAATTTGTATGCATGTAGGGTTCGCCTTCGGGGCTGCGCTCGCATAAATCTCCGCTTTACGTCGTTTGCGGTAATGAGGTCTCGAGCTTGATCGTTCGCCGACGTGCGCGAGAGAAACGGCCTCGGGAGCTCCCACACACACACACATACACACATACACAAACGCACGCGTGCGAGCGCATGCATGTGTATACGCAGGCCCCAGTAGATGTAGTCTGGCTACGGTCAGACCTACGTTTACATGCACCGAGAGAGAGAGTGGGGGAGAGAGGAAATATGCGGCCGAGATTGTGCCCTGCCTCTGCGCCGGAACAGAGAGATGTGGCTGCTTATGCAGCGTAGCTGCAAGTTTCGGAGAATGTTAAGCGTAAAAATAACACGTTTATAGCGGTCGCGGAGTGTTTATCATTGTTGCTACTATGCCGGTACCTCTCTCTCCTTCTCTCTCTCGCTCTCCTGACGCTCGCTTTGCCCGTCCCAGGCTTTGTTTTGGGTTATTGCGGCCGCAGTTGATGGAGTAACCGGTAATTTTAGACGCTGCGGTTTTTAGCCTTTGAGTCACTTTTTCTATGCCGTACGGAATGCCCGAGCAACTCGACTTCTGTGTACACTTTTAGTAGGCGAACTGTGCGGCCGCTTCTGCTCTTTTTACGGCTGTCATTCTGCAGCTTGAGTGTTATTAGTTCCTTGCCCATACGTGTCGATGTACTATGGCATTCTAAATATTGACAAAGTTGGAGGATATTTTTTGTTTGCCTAGATATGATTAAAATATGTAAAAATAAGTGTATTAAACAGGGTTAAAATTGAAAGTTCTTTTCTTTGAAGTGTATAAAAATCAAAATAATGTGATTCATCTCGAGGAAAATGAGACCTTCATAAAAATTCATTCGTTTACCCAACCTACATTCTATACATATTCCAAAAATACATCTTTACATTATTCCATGAACCACTTTCTTCTTTCATCATACAGACATTTTACTAGACTTGCATAATATGAATACAACACTTAATTTTAGAATTGATTAAAAATAAGCTTTTTATTGAAATAAAAGAATATTCATGTATTCGTGTATATAAAATATACCTTTTAAATAATTTCATCAAACATTACTCTTAATGTGGTTTTACATAGTCGAAGAAAAAATTTCAACTATATGAAACAAGAACACTGCATCGCTAATCAAGCCGCAAAAACACGCATACTTTAATCCGTAATCTCGCAACGAGATCCCCATCTTTACTGATTTACAAAACAAATCTTTCGCTAAGCGCAGTATTTCTTCCTTTTTTTTCTACCCTCCTCGTCGTACTTGAATTCATTTGCAAGCCCTACACCACACGATAAATTATGCATTCCAAAACTATATATGAAGAATTCCGCAACCCCGTTTTTACGATATGTAACCGAGTTATATGTCTCCCTCTCTATAAAGAACATATTTTAAAGCAAGAAAACTCCTTATCTCGGGACTTTGATATGCAATATCCCTCGAAATTATTTTTCCTCTCTTTTCTCTTCCTTTAATTTTCTCCTCCTGCAAGATTGCGCCGTCGAAAAAGGCGAAGCCGACACGCGATCCCTTACACGTCACATCGACGTCCAGCACGTACTGCACGCGAGTAATGAGAGACAGAGAGGTTTGCATTCATAATAAGTCACGAACTTCCGGCTATTTATTATTAGACACGAATCCAAAATGCCTCTGCGGGCGCGGGCTTTTTTTTCGGCCTGCGCAGGATTTATGCGTCTCGTGACGCTATTTGTCGCTCATTCGCGGTGCACCGCGCGCGCGGTACAGCCTCGTTTTTTTTCCCTCTATCCCAGTGTTCCGCCGCGCCCCGGAATAAGGGATGACAAGAAACCGGACATTCGCGGAGCATAAAGGGCATAAACATCGCATGCCACGTTAAAGCAGCGGCGCAAAAACACGAGCATTCCGGGCGCATAATGGACGTTGATGTCGCGCGCGGTCCGAGACCCTCTCGCACCCGCGTTCCTCCGAATTTTTATACGAGCGCTGTTTTGCTCGTTATACCCGCCGTGGCGGCCGGACAATGAGCTGCTCTCTCGATTGTAAATGATTCCTCTCTGTTTTTGAAATGTATTTCAACAAATTCTCGGACCGTTATATATTTTGAAATTGTTATAACACTTAAGAATTTTACTCGCTGAAAATTGAGCTGAAGTATTTAGCTTTGAATTTAGAAGATGCAAAGTCGCGGAAAAAAGATGATCGATATACGAAGCAGCGTTTTAATTTGCTTTCAACGCGCGAACTGCACATGCTCAAACCTATTCCCCTTATTTCCATATTAATATAGCTCGAAAGCTGTAGTGAAAAGGACATTTCGGCAACAAACGCCGTGGCTGGGCCACCCCGTCCTTCTAAAACATCGGCAAAACATAGCCGCTGCACAGGCACGCACA
Source organism: Megastigmus stigmatizans (assembly GCA_900490015.1). Lineage (NCBI taxonomy): Eukaryota > Metazoa > Arthropoda > Insecta > Hymenoptera > Megastigmidae > Megastigmus > Megastigmus stigmatizans. The sequence continues at coordinate 41,945 of UELV01083101.1, read as the reverse complement.
CAATGATGAATGCACAGAGGGGGAATGTATACGGATCCACGCGCAGTTCTGCAGTATTATGTACATAGGCAGCGAGGAACGCATGCGCGCGCACGTGGACATTGAAACGTATAACTGAAATTAATGCGCGTCAAGCTGGAGGCCAACAAACACATCGAGCGCGTATATATGCCGTGTATGTGAGACGGTCGTATTTGTTTTTGTCCCTGTAGTGTGTGCAGTGTATATGTATGAGTGTTTGCAGCTTCCGGTGAGTCGCGCACCGCCCGACGATTTGCGCCTGACTCATCCTACTCCCACTCGCACTACAGTCTCTCTCTGTCTCTGTTCCGTCCTCTTGAGGTTCGCCCCGAATTTCGCGTAGCTATGCCGTAGCTGCATTTCGGACGTGTTTTTGCCCGCGGGATACGAGCCACGGAGCTTTCATAGAGCTTTGCTACGAGTTAGACGCGCAGCGAGCGAATCTCTTTTTTCCGATTCCTTGGACGCTACGATCGTTTTTTTTTTTTTTGAGGATTGCAATGGTTCTGCGGGCAAAACAACGTTGCGATTCTCTGTGAAATGATATCTACGTCTGACTAAACGTTGATTTTAATTACTTGATGCATTATTTGTTCAGTTTTCTTTTCACGTGCTGTAATATTTGTTTTTATAAATCAATCTGGAATATTAATGTTTACGGAAACATTGTAAAAGTGTAATGGCGTATGTTTTCACAGTGATCCATTAAAAACAGGGTAAAAGCAAACACATTAACATTCAAATATTTATCCAGCGATTTATGAAATTTTAACAAATATGAAAATTAAGGTGCAAAAGTAATTCATTTTTCATCTTTTCATACCGAGTTGCCTTTACATTGCTTTGAATTTCGAATATTTATTCTGCAACATCTGCAATGTGGAACTTGCATGACCATATTATTCAACACGGTTCATTTAGCGTTGATTTTCAAATAATAACAATCAGCTTGTAAAAGCAAGCCGGTTTAAAATTATCCCAGCATCTCACGGAAGGTAAGACAAATACCCAGCTGTTTTTAATTAACCTACTTCAAGCCTAGTGTAAACCAGGTTCAGAACTACATCCTGGAACTACTCATATATTACGCAGTATCACACAGCAAATTGCATAAAAACATTCTCCTGGATAATAAGTTATTAGCCATTCATTCAACATTACAATGAAATGATTGTCATTTTTGTAAGGCTTTTCTGGTTTTTTATGAATTTTCAAGTAATATTTGCTGATAAATAGAATTGAAGTTTTAATACAGAAAAAAAACTCAAGTTCAAGATTCTAAATCAAGGAATCGAAGGTTTTAATTAATTGCCAGGGCATTTATAGATTTTTGTCTTAAGCACACCTAAATTAAACGTTTATGCAAGACACAGTTTGAGCCGTCGTTCATTAATCGCATCCCAACAATTACTCTTAGATTCAGCACCACTTATCACCTGAACAGCGGGGCATTAAAATTCTAATTACAATCGTTCGCAGCGCTCCAAGTATCAATCTCGCCTAAAACTACCCCCAACCGCTACCATAAAAGTAACATTCCCGCATCCCCAATGCATCACGAAAAAAACTTTTGCAATTCCCCTGAATCAAACCCTATGTAGCCCAGACTATTCCCCAGCGTAGCGGTCTTTCTCTCTCTCCCTCTCTCTCTCCCTCTTTTTTTTTTTTTTCAAAGAAATACGCGAAGCGCAGGGGAATTATCCTTTGTTATTCCTTTTAAGAGGTGAATTGCAACGGCTCGCGGCGATAACTTTCCGCTAATAACTGGGCGGGTAAAGCTCGGGCCGCTACTGAAATAGGACGCGCTAATGCGAAATGAATTAACGTGGTGCGCGTTTGCCGCTTCCGCCCCCGCCGCCCCCCGTCGTCGCTTCTGCTGCTGCAGCTCTCTGGTGGTGATTTCAATTTTGGCGAAGATGAAACTGCGCCGAAAATACGCAGCTTAAGTGCTTTCTAATTTTTCCCGCACGACTATCGCTGTAGTGGCCTGGATTTAATTTTCATGGCGTTGCGAATGCTTTAAATTGATCGTTCCTGTGTTCAAAGGAGAACAATTCCGTTCTGAGTTGAAGTATCTACGAATAAAAGTAAGAAAAAGCACTGTGTTAATCTGTCGCTCCTTCTTTCATTCCTATCAAAGATTGGTTTCCCGTGAAATTCGAATCAGCCGTTGGCTTTGTGTAGACTCGCCAAGTTTATCACTATACCCCGTCGTGCATCCCTTGCTTTAAACTTTTTCATCAAAACTTTTCCGCTCTTTGATTCTCGCGGTCTTGGTCGAAACCCTGGCTCTACTTTACCGCAGGTAAGAACTGTTCCTTTCCTTCGTTTCTCTCGCTTTTCTTATTTCCACTTTTACTTTTTTCCCCTTTTTCTTCTTGTACCGTATTTATTACCTTCGGATTCCTTAAATTTAATTTTCATTGTTCTTCGATATCTTACTTCCAAGTTGAAACTTAAATTGAAATAAATATCTTTTTGCCAAACGATTTTATTTCAACGAACAGTCTTGAAATTTTAATTTAGTCATATTAAACTTTGTTATTGAAGGAATTTTAAAAAATATTGCACAGTATAACGTTAGCATGCCCGTGAACTTTTAGCTGATCAATTTTTCTTCTATTAAACAAGACTTACGAGCGCTTCCTTTTTCTCATTCTCCGCGCAACTCTTACACACTGTATTTATATCCTCCCCTTTTTAAAATCCATTTCGCCATACACCTATATTTCCCTGTAACCCCGTAGCCCGTTTTATCTCTTCCGCTCTATTTCACTTTTTATTATTAAAATTTTTGTCAATCTTTATCTTGCTCGTCTTCTCAGTTCATACTCTCCTTGGAATAAGAGGAAGAAGAAAAAGAAGCCCTCGGGCATTTTTACCCCCTCCGTTCTCTATATACCTGCAGTTCTCTCTCTCTCTCTCTCTCTCTCTCTCTCTCGCGACAGTCCAGTCGTTAAGTCTCTCTCTCTCTTTCTCTTCCTCTCTTTATCTGCTTCCTTCGCCGGACAAGTTTTATATAGAAAGGACGGCCTTTCCCGTACTCTCTTGCGGATAAAAGCGTAGCGTGTAAAGAGGGACGAGAAAAATAAAACACGGAAAAGCGGGGGTGAAAGCCGGGCAGAGAGAGAGAGAGAGGGAGAGGGGGAGAGAAAGAAAAAAGGTGAAAGCAAGGGAGGGGAAGGAAGGAAGGAAGGAATAGCGAACTTCCGAAGTGCTTGAAAAACACTTTATTTCCACGGAGCGCGAGCTTATGTATTTTTGCTTTTTATTTTTCTGCGCGCGCTCGCGCCGGCATTTAAAAGCTTGCGGACTCGGCTTCGATATGTTTCCTTCCTTGTTTCGCTTGAAACTTTGGCTCCTTCCGGTTTTTTCTCCCTCTCTGTTCGCTGCCGCTGCCGCCACCGCCGCCACCTCACCCCCAGGCGACTTTTCGGTCCTTTACGCTCGCGTGTATACACCGGGGGCACGCCTTCATTTTTCACTCGGGCAAGACTCGGAGAAGGAATTTTCTAATAAACATGAGGTCAAGATGCGTTTACGCTACGAGCCGAGCTCCGCGGTAGTAAGTTTCTTCTTTGTTTGAGATAATAATTTCGTAAGAAAACTCGTTTCGAGTAAATGTTTACCACTTCTTTAAATTGGCTCACGCGTATAGTGAGATGTTACTCCTGTGTGTTCGCCCCACGAAAAGGTAAGGGAAAATTTTAAATTACGAAAAACTGTACTAGAACGGTTAAAAATATCTCTGCCATAAATAAAAGTTCGCACATAGTTACGGGGTCACGGAATTTTTTGCCACTCCCATTTCCCAATGTGGACGCCTACTTAAAGAGAAATATTTCCTTACAATGTCAAGCTGAATTTCCATGAAACACAGTGGCATATAAGCTTTTCGTTATATACCTATTATATTCTGGAAATAATTTTATAATTATCTAAATGACAAATGAAAAATGTTCCTTTATACTTGTCCTTTACGCTTGAGAATAAAAACATTATTTAAAATAAACAATGAATGCAGGGTACGTCCGGCTTTTACTTTGATTGCGTTTTATCACTCTCGTCGTCCTGGTCGAACCGCCAACGTTCACCAAAGTGTACGAATTCACTTTGGGAAATCTTATTAGCAAATGGGAACGAACTAGTACGGCAGAGCTGCTCGCATCAAGCATCTGAAGCGTGACATCGAAACTGCACTCGAGTAGTCCGCAGTAAATATCAAAACCGAAATCGAATCTGGCCGTAAAAACGTACGTGTGCGGAGCAATAAAAAGAGGAAATAGTAGTCAGGCGACCCGCCTGAAACCGATCCCCCGAGCAAAGCGCAAAGCCCGCAAAGCCCTTTAAATACTTGAAAACAATTTTCGTCTCCGCTTGCGACAGGCCAGTCAGACATGACAGAGCGTCTCACATCCTCGCTCTTGGTCGGTCTAATTCTCACGTATAACCCGAGCCATGTCCCATCTCTCTTTCTCTCCTAGCTGAGACATCGGAGAGCGTCGTGTGTCGCGCGTCCTCCTTGCAGCAACATTTCCCATGACCTATTCCTCCCTCGACCTTTCAACGCCTCCTATTTCCTGGTCGCTTAAAGGAAAACCAGACTCTCTCTCGGCTCTCTCACACATAGTCACACATTGCCACGCAGACACACCCATCTCCGCACCGAGACGAGCTCACGTCCCTGCGTCACCCTTCTTCTGGTATTGATCCTCGGCGAGGCGACGTCTCGCCGTCAAACCTCGTTCCGACACCCACTTTCGGAAGACGTTACGTAGCTGAAGGAGACGAAGGTGGAGCTGAAGAAGCGGATGACGTTACACACGCCGCCAAGACCTGGAGTGGTTGACTGGTAGGACTGGGAGCTGGTGATGTGTCGTCACCGCACCCTGGCTTTTAGAGGCTCTAGCTCCATATAGTAGACTCGATTTTCGCCAAGCCAAGGCCTTTTTGCCGAGACGCGCGCCATCCAGTCAGCGCCAGTCTCTCGTTTTTGAGAAACAACACGGGAACAGGCTCACGATTACTTTGCAGGAGCATTATTTGAGCTGAGACGAGATGCCGGAGCTGAAAAGTCACCGAGAGTATAGCGCTGATGTAAGGATGTTAGGCATGACAAATGATGGAGCTGAATCTTTCTTGTTTCTTCCCTTTCTTCACTGAGATTGCGGGCTTTTATTTGAAAATTCTAAAAGTGAATCGTGCTATACACGTTAAACTGATTATCAAGAACAAATAGAATTGCATTGCAGTGGGCTCTGTTAATTATGGAACTACTCAAAAATTTCCGTACAGTCAATTACTTTGATTTTAATTCCAAAGTCTAGATTACTTTCCACCAAAACACAATGCACTTATTTGCACTTCTTATATATGAATCTATATATACCGAGTTCTTACCCGAACAATGCTGACTCTCCTCCCCACAATGCTCGACCACGAAATTACGAGGAGGAAGACAAAAACCACCTGGCGCAATAAGAACTAGAAGTCGGTGAGTGAAACGCAGGAGAGCGGAAATTCGAATTGTCTCCGGCGTACTCTAAGACAAAAGAAGAAGAGAACGAGGAGGAGGAGGAGGAGGAGGAAGAAGAAGAAGATGCATCCGGGTTTGTATACGCGAGCAAGTACTTGTGTGTGCGAGTGCGAGCGTCGAAGGCAGCAGCAGTCCCACTCGAAACTACTCGGAAAATCCAAAAGCATAGAGAGCGAGAAAGGAAGGGAACTGATCCATTATTCACGAAGACGCGGGCGCGCGACATCGGGCCAATGCCGCCGCGGCGCATCCGCTTATTTACCGGGGAATGCAGTTGGAAGCCAAACACCGTCGCTGCGTATATCCTCCAAGCCGAAATTTCGGTGTAGCTATGCATCTATACCGATTCCCCACGGGTTCGCGCAGTCATTTTTTATCCGGCCTCCGTACGCAAGTCGCGAGTTCCAGCTCCCTCGATGATTTTTTCATTTTCGCCGGCTACAGTGGCGTAGGGCCTCGGAACTTTTTCACCGGCAGAAATTCGAATGTGGTTATTGATGCGATTTGAATTCTTCACTGGGCGGAACAAGAGTGGAGCTCGTCGTTGTAAACTTTAACTGATGACTTTTTGAAGGAGGCTTAGTCTTGTTTCAACATGACGGACGATAATGTTGTGAAAACTACCGTAGAACAGGAGAACGATTGTTATTACTTTTTCATCTTACACGATTTCTTTATGATTGAAACTCTTTCAGCAATACTTTGTTACTTTGAACTTATATAAAGAAAATTAATCTCTGATTTTGCCTCTTACGCATTTCTATTAAGCGAAGTTTGCATTTTTCAACGAAGATTAACTTTTGAAGCTAAGCTTTTTACCGGAAGGGATCTGTGCACTACGCCCATCGGCAGCATCGCTGTCAACTTGCGAAACTTGATATTTAGTTTTGAAAAATTCTCTCGCAAAGGTAGTAAATATTACAAGTTATAATTTGCAACCTGGAGTGAAATGCGTAGCACGCTTATCACGAAGTTTTGCGCTGCACAGTCAAAGTTTCCCTTCTGCTTTGTCCGCTCTTGTTAGAAAAAAAGAAATTTTATAAAATAACTTGGCTCTCTCGTTTAGTGCTCTACAAAAAATAAATATAAAGCAAGACAAGTCCAATTATTGTGCACCGAGATATAAACAAAAAACTTTCCCTCCAAAGGGTTACAAACTTTGCGTCTATGCTAACGAAGAAAGTTCGAGCGAAGAAAGGTAAATATAAATATTTTTCTCCATTCTCTTGCAGCTCATCTAAAATCCAATAGCGAGCTATCGACGAACTGCAGCGATTCCTCTTTCTCTATCTCGCGGCAGTAAACACAAAATTAATCAACATATATAATAGAGTGAAAGAGAGGGAGAGAGAGAGAGAGAGGAGTGATAGGAGAGTATTCAATATAAAAGCCCATAAAAATTTGTCCCCGTAACCGCGCAACTGCTTACCGATTTCTCAGGGTAGCGGAATAACCCCGCGGATTGCGCAGTATCGTAAAACTAAAAAGGACGAAAGAAAGGCATGAAAAGGAAAACGAGGCAATAACTCCGCGGATACTTGAAGCAATCTTTAATACCCACCTCCTTTAATACCTCACTGGCAAAGCAGCAAAAAGTGGGACGGGGGGGGGAGGAAAAACAGCGGCAACCTCTTTTATTTACCTCCACCAGCATAGGCAGCGCTTTGCGCTAAGCATCCCGCGCCAATAGAAGCCCATAAAATACGAGCTCGCGCCCCGTAACCACTTTTCCGCGCACACAGAGAGGCAAAGAGAGAGAGAGAGAGAGAGAGACACGTGTGTGTTGGTCACAGGTTCTCTCTCGCGTGCAGAGCTCACTAATGCAGAGACACCATCCCTCTTTGGAATTACGGCGATGCCTCTCGCGCCACAACAAATCTTGTCCCTTCTGCCTCACTCACACCAGGCTGAAGGAGCACACAGCACCGAGGCTTTTCCACCAGTGGAATTCGGAGGCCGAACCTCCGGGGATGCTCGTTTATCTTCGGCCCTTCTTATGTCTGGCTCGTGTGAGCGGCGGCCGCGCCACATCTTTGACGGCCAATGAGACGAGCTGCGGCCAACTGGGCTTACACGCCACCACCTCCTCTAATACTCGATTTTTATTCCGCTCACCTGCGGTTTATTCTCCCGCCACTGATTTTTCACTTTTCCAACAGCTCGAGTTCTGTTTGGGACAAACTGATTGGGATTAGCAATCGCCAAATGTTCGGGATCAGCTAGTAGATAGTTGTTCTATTAGATTTGGTTGGGGGAGTTGGCAAGTGCTCGATCGATTTCTAGTTAGCGTGAGTTTCAACTTGGAAAATTGGTCAATTATGAGTAGACTGCTTTGGTGAATATTCCATAGAGTTTACTCGACTAATTAAATATTCAACCACTGGATACTTTCTGATTGTAATTGCTGCTACAACCATCAGCTTCCATATTAATTAGCTTAGAAACTGCACTCATCAATTTATGTGACATTTTAAATGTATCAATTCCGTTCAAACTAAACTACAAGATATTATCGAATCTCGACTAATTTGACTTTCTATTTTAATAATCAGATAGAATTTCGGTTAATTAATCTTGATCGCTAGAAAAGTGCGTATGATGTAGAATTTTACCTCAACATATTAGTTTTCACTCAGACTTCTAATTATAAACTTTGCATTCCAGCTAGTTACGTTATAAAAACTCTTTTTCATTTCTCAATGTATTTATATTCCACGTAGTGGAAACATCAATTTTTCTTCGTAGATAACAATCTGGTTACGTGCGGTAAATTACGGTTTTACGGCTCAATTAATCAAAATATCATACAATATGTAAAGCGTCTGTAAAATGCAAATGTCGGTAAGGTGGAGAGGAACTTGAACGATTACGCAGCTAATTAAATAAGCTAATGGAATCCTTGGCCCCGGTGGTGTCGCATCGGCACTACAAAAACTATAACGTAATAAAGCTTTATTCACTCTTTCGATATGAAAACTTGAATCTAAAAACAATGCGAGAATAAAGCCCGGGGAAAACAATGAAAATTTTTTCCACCAAATCCCGTAATTTCCGCGGGAGACGATTCGATCAATCAATTTTTCTTCCCTTTCATTTTCCTTCGATCGCACTTTGGCTCTCTCTCTCTCTCTCTCTCTCTCTCTCTCTCTCTCTCTCTCTCTCTCTTTCTCGCCTTTTCCATCCTATTCGTCTTTATCTTTCGCCGTTAAGTGCCGTTACGCCTTGGGAATTACAGTCGCATTATTCCTCGGTTACCTTCGAAGCCAGCGCCTCGATATTGTACAACGTTTGCGAATATCCCAAGGGGTTACATCTTGTCGGTTGGCTGCCTTGTCGTTCATTTTTCATCATCGATAATATTCTTTTTTTTTCTTCGCGCGCGCACGCAATGGCAAACATTACTAGATCCAACCGAATTAGTTCATTATTTTTGTCTGAAGTAGCTCGACTTTGTAATATATACTAAAAAGTTACGATCGATCAGATTGATATTGTTACTGGGTTAGATTAGGATCAGTAGTATTTTAGTTACGAGCATACGAAACGTACGCAGCATTATTATGATTACGTTGCAGCGTATGTAAACATAAAAGAGCATAATAATTTCTGGAATAATTATTATTCCATTAATTATATAGGTACAAGGATAATATTTCGCTAAAGCAATATTCGCAGGAATCGGACCTTCCATTTGTTTCGCATCTATTGGTAATATTTATCGAAAAAGTAATGCATAAAATCGGACCAAAATAGAATAAGCTTGGAAATAAAATCCGACTAGACTATGCATAGTTGATATAATGAAGCGAGCGATTATGTCCTCTTTTTTTCTCGATACGGAATGCAAAACATTTCTGCCTCGACGTCCTGTGCGCGAGCGGCGTTTTTCCAACAAAGCATTTCTCCTACGTACACCTAACACACGTGCGTACGGCCGCGCGCGCAAGAAGCGCATTGGCGCGAATTTTCCGCAAAACTTTTTTCCGTATATTTTCATGACAGACCGCGAGAGACTCGTGCGCGCGGCCATCGTATTTGCCTTTATATTTTCAATGGCGAAACTAATTTCGAACGCAAAAAAATGCGCGCGCCAAATCCAAAGGCAGCGGTGACGGGCAAGAGGGGGAAGCTGCACGGAAAAATGGACGCCGAGAGCTTGGGATATGCTGAATAATTGAAAAACGCCGATGAATATTACAGAGAGCTTAAGAGGTAAAAAAAGAGAGAGAGAGAGCAAGAGCACGAGAGAGAATACAGAAAGCCAACGCGCAGGAAAAATATTGAAAAAGTCCGTGCGGAGAATGCGAAACAAAAAGAGCATGGGAAAAATAATGAGAATTAGAGGAGACAAAGGGAAAGAATCCAGATGTATATGCGAAATGGTAAACAAAGAAGGAGGGAGAGAGAGAGAGAGAGAGGGAGCATGAAAAAATGATGAAAATGGAAAAAGCGGAAATGCAGAGAGGGAACAATATGAAAAGAGAAGAGCCATTAGGAAGATATAAACAGTGTGAAATAAGGGAGGGACAGTGATGAGCGACGGAGAATGAGAGATTAATGTTAAGATTGCGTCGTTCGTCTTCTTGGCTGGGCTTTTTTTAATTAAAAAATCTAAAGGTCATTTTCAGCTGGACAAATAAATGGCTTTTAGTGAATCCGGCGTTGTATTTGATAGCAGTGACATTCAAGATAATTTTAAAAAGTTTTAAATATATGTAATTTAATCCTATATCGAAACACTTCAATTCGTTTTAATATTATCAACTGGAAATTTTAGCATATGCATAAAAAAATGTTTCATTAATAGTAAATATATGATTATTATTGGGCTTGTGCTAAACAAAAAGAAATGAATAATTTTATTCAGAATGAAAAATTACATTTTTTTATTCAATTTCCTCGGTATTCATTGTCAATAGCAATCAGAATTTAAAGCGCACAACTGTGCGATTTCAATTTTTATGAATATCCATTACTACGAACGTAAGCCATTTGACTATTCCGCGTTGCAGAAATTTCATTTTATAAATTGCACAATCGTGGAAATTATATCAACAAATATATCATTCTTTCAAAGTTTTTTTTATGAGAAATACATGATTATCATTTCATTATGCAAATTTCTCGATCACAAAGCTCCGAAAATCCATTACAATCCTCATTTTTTCCAGTATTTTATTATTTCTGCAGCGTCCGGCATTTTATGTTACAGCGTATTTTTTCAAAAGAGCGCGTGGCTTTTATGCATGTGCTATTTAGCATGCAAAAGCACAGCTGCTCAATACTGTTCCTGTCATTAAAAGGTTATGAGCACCACAGCGGATACGTTTAATATTATCCACACGGCGTATTTATAGCAGTCATGCTGTAAATACATGCATGTTTATACGTGTTTATGCAACAACAATATGAGTATCTTGCGGTAGATGCAAGCGTGATTTATATCAGGTTATGATCGTTGTTATGATAGAAAATTAATAACAAATCTGGTTGATTTTGAAATTAACCTTTACTACTTATAGTATTATAATATGGAGGAAATTCAGTAATAACAGAATAATGGAGCTGGTTAAATATAAACGATTTGAATTTGTAATTATGGAATAAATAACACTGCTTTTAAGGAAATAGTAAATGCCATACATTCTAAATCTTTACTAGCCGGCGCAGAGTTTCCTTGAACTTTTTTTTGAAGAAAAGGAGACTGTCGCTACATCCAGAAGCACTATTGAACTATTCAAACTGTCTCAACTTCTGTGTCGCTGTCAACAAAATTTCTTCTGTCGCTTATTCTTCCTACACAAAGTGTCCTAAACATCTAGATTTCCCAGTCTAATTCAACTGTGTGTCTCTTTCTCTCTTGAAGTAGACACTGAAATAATATATTATTAAAATGAAAAACTATATATATATAATGTTAATAGTTAAGATATACCTTAACTATTATAAGGGGGACTGTTCCCTTAATGCACTACTTTCGTGGAGATAAAGAGGATCACCATCTTACAGTGATACTATTTTTTTCATTTCCGTAACATATTTCGTCGTATTGAATTAATAAAACAAATAGTTGTAATGTTTTCAAATTGATTTTGTGTTTACAAAACTAATCATTTTTAATCTTCTTACTCGGTCTAAATTAATCTTTCTTCTTTGGATATCACTTCAAAACCAATATTGGAGCAGACCAAAGTCAAACCCCCGTCAAACTGAAGCTCAAAAACCCCTTCAATAAAAACAGCATCAAAAGCAAAATCCATGTTCCCCCCAAAAAAAAGGAGAAAAACAGCGCCGGACCCATGGCAGGAACAATATGGTAGAGAGGGAGAGAGAGAGAGAGAGAGAGAGAGAGAGAGTGACCGTCCAATAGGAAGAGACATATAAACACCAGGTAGAGGAGAAAAAAAGTCCAGGGGGAGACCACAAAAATGGAGCGACAGAGGGCGAAGCGAGCGATTTTCCATACTGACACGAAGCGTTGCACTACTATACACGCACACCCCGAGCCTTTTGTAAGCTAGCTAAAGTAGAGGAGGGGAGAAAGGGGGATGCTTTGAATATAAGCGAAACTATAACGGCCTTCGGCTCCGGGCCGCGCGACAATGGCCTGGCGGTTTGTCGTTGTAAAAATTCACGAACCAGCCGCTATAGCCATTCGCGAATGGCTTCCCGCGAATTTCCGCGTGAGACTTGCAGCGGCAGCCCACTGCAACAGCAGCAGCAGCAGCAGCAGAAGCGCACTGTAACTGTTGCCGCCGACTACCACAGCTGCCGCTGCCTGTGGGTACTCTAAAATCCATTACGAAAATACGCAGTACCAAACCGAGGCAGAGCCTCGAGTCACCATGTGCAGACGGTAGTTTCGATCTCTCTTTGTGTGAACGAACGGCGCGCCGGAGCGTAGGCCACCTGCTCGGCAACTTTTAATCCGATTGTCACTGCAGTTCTCTTCTCTCTGGATGTTGCCCTTCTCTGCCTATCTGTCTGTCCTTCCTCCTCCTCCTCCTCCTCCTCCTGTGGCCCCTTTTTTACATCCTGCAACTTTCTTGTAGACGTACTGCTTTGCATCCTGAGCGCTCCTGTTTTTGTTTCCTCAAGCTTGTTATTCGCGAGACGATTAGCTCTTGAAACTGGTAAAATAACATCTTTGGTGTACAAGTAGGATACACTGACTTTATAACTAATAGTTCCTGTAACAGAGATTTAATCTTAAATATATATTTCCAACAATTGAAATTAGAGTGATGGGGAACAAATTGAATCGACTAGTAACAGAATTAGGTATTGCTTCATCCGAACTGATCTATTGGCAACAGAGTGCGTTGCAATTATCGATAACAAACCGACTTCGGAAATTGACACCCGATGTTACTAATAACCTGCCCGATGATCGTACCACAATATGTAATATCAAACACACGTCTAAATTTGTAACCATACACGTATATACGTCGATCAATAGTTTCCTGCGCAAATATTAATAGCAGTTATCACCAACGCGTTGTTGAAATAGCAATTTTTCCTTTCCAACATCAAGTTTACTGCAGGAAATCTCGTAAAATTATTTGCCTTCTTAAAAAATTCGATGAATTTCAGAAAATCAGTGCAAAAATGTAGTTGTACATAAAACGATTAATACAGTTAAATTCACTGCATTCTACATCTGTAAAGCTCACATTTGTAGCCACAACTCAGATCTTGAGACGCTTTTATCTTTGTCACATCCGTTACGAAAATGGAACAGACTGGACGATGATAAACACACCTCACGATCTACATTACCCAGAAACAAAAGCAACAAAATTCTACTCGCTTAAAATATCAAGAATTATAGTCGTGCTTTCAAATATAGTCACGTACTTTGAAATAATTCATAATAGAAACAATTTTTTAAGCATTAATATCGTTCCTATGTAGTGTTGAAAAAATATCATTAAATCAAGTTCTATTTAAAGTGGAAAAGCGAATTTTTAAAAGTCTTATTATTACCATCGCATTATCATCTTGTTCTCTCGGTATGTTTAAGAAAAGAAGCCCTTCAGCGAGTATACTTCCGAGATATTTACGATTCTCTAGAAAAATATCCCGAAAATCCTCCGACCGAAAAAGATTCCGACGTTGAAATCTTCTTTCTTATCTTCTCCTGTTTCCACATTATCATATTAAAGAATAATGCGCTTTTGTGTCCGCCTGGAAGCAGACGTATAAAGAATAACATTAATAAGCTCCTTTCCATCCAAAATGGATATTGCGAATTCAAACAACTGTTAATAATTTGATTTATTCTTCGCGAGTCATTTAACTTTGAAAAAATAATTTGTATTGTTAGCCGAATGAAGAAAAAGAAACGTATCACTAAGTGAAAATAAATTAAAATTCCAAGGTAATGATTCCACTTTGCAATTAAAATTAATTTCCGCACGGATTTGCTAATAAATGCGCATTAAACCAGTGATTTTTAATTTACCCAACAAAAAAAGTGCAGCTTAATCGATTTAGTTGAAAAAATAGAGGCATAATAAAAAATACAAGCACAGCCCATCAAGCCAACTGAATAAACGATGATAATGCGAAAAGACACCCGACGTTGATGGCCCAACATCTTTTCAGTATTATGAGGGGAAACTTCATTTTCCACCTTCTAGAGTGGCAAACATTTATTAATTAAAGTGGTTTTACAGCCACTCTTCCCTATCCTTTTTTATCCTCCTTCACTCTCAGACTCACACACACATACAGATCCGCACATAATACATAAATATATACATAGAGCATGTACATAGGTATAGGATCTTTACAACCCCTGCCTCGCGCGTTTCCCCACCGACTACCCTCTTCCCTCGTTCAGTCCATAGGTGTCTTATCCTATATGCTTCTCTATATGGTTCCTCTATCCGATCTTGCAAGCGACGGTAATCCCTATTGGATCTTCTCTCACCCCTGACTCCCCCTCTTTAGCCCGCCATATTCATCCTCCGTCTCCTCTATGTCCCAAAAAAGGAGGACGAGAGAGAGAGAGAGGGAGGGAGCGTTGATAAAGGGTAAGCGTATGGCTGAGCAGCCGTTTCTACCACCCCTGAACGGAATCCCCTAAAATAAGTCGCCTGTCTATGTATATGTACGTGTGTATATATTCCGGACCACTCGTATCTCTGTGTGGGTTCTATATAAACGAGAGATAGGTGAAAGCTTCCAGCGGATTTTTTAGTATATGGCTTCTACATCCATGCCGGGATCCATCTTTATTCGTTCTTGTTAAATCAGTGGATGGGCTATTCTGGTAAATCTGACGTTTCAGAATTGATATTCGACAGTCTGTTTCGTGCAGCTGCGAACACGAGAACCGACGTGTCTTTTTGGTGTTGAAATTTCTACAAATTATTTGCTTATGGATTAATCAGATTAGAAGCGGGTATTTTGGTGAAATAACGTTGCGAACAAACTTTAAATCAATCGCGGCCTTCAGACCAAAAAGTTGTAGTATCTATTACCCTAACGAGCTGATGAGCATCGTCAACATGATTAATGCTGTTACTTGTATGTACCTTAGGTAATGATGGACATGTACAGTATATCAAGTACGTGATCAAGTTTGATGTTACCAGTTTCAAAGTATGTATAGGCAACTTCGAGGTCTAAGAAACTATCATCAAATTCAACCCGCACTTATAAAATCATTCTATTAGTTAAAGTGCTAAAGCAGCTAAAGTATATCTAGTTAGTGAAAAAGTCATATCAGAATTTAATTGCAAATTGTCAATGACACATGGAGAGCAATCTAAATGATTACCCTGCACGAATTCCTCGACATAAAAAATTAATATAACATGCTTGTGTGCCACCATATCCAGTGCCCATCAAGTCACGTTACAAACTCGCACAATCAACATCATAATCCCAAAGATACGTCAGAAGCAAACATTTCCGTATTCACAATCCAAATTCACATTAGCCTCAGACACGCTTTCATGGGCGCCAAAGCAAACAACATCGCGTAAACGCTCTTCATCTCCTTCAATTACTAAACGCAACGCTCCCTCTCATCGCGCTATAAAAATGAATCGCCGCGAGAGAGGAGTAAAGAAAGAAAGAGGAAAAATTATCCCGTCCGCATAACATCATCAGGTCGTACTGTTGCTGCTGCAGCAAAAGAGAGAAACTCATCGAGTTAGCGAGGAGGGAGAAGGTTTATTTCTCACTCTCATCCGCGGATTCTCTGTCTCTCTCTCTTTCTCTCTCTCTCTCTCTCTCTCTCTCTCTCTCTCTCTCTCTGCCCCTCTTTATAAAAGCCGACTATCAAAGAATAATCGTTTTCGATGCGAGAGCAGCAGCAGCAGCAGCAGCCACGGTAACCATATAGCCACCGACTGATCGATAAGCTATTACCGCTTTCGGTCCGACTACTGCAGGTAATATCACTCGCGCTTGATTCTATACTCTCTTATATGCACGTAGCTCTGTGTATACACGTATATATATATATATATTATATGTGCGATCTGTATATATTCCGAGCCAATGAGTTTTTGTATAGCGGTTGCTTTTGAAAGAACTCGTAGTGGCTCCTTTTTTTCTCTATATCGATATTCATCGTGAATTAAAATTTAAATGTTTACTCCATTAATCGCTCGGTTATATAAGCGCTCTATAGTGGATGTTTTTCCCTTTTTTCTCTTTCTCTCTTTCTCTCTCGCGGTTTTTTTTTGCTCTCGGTACCTTTGTAGAGTGATACGAGAGCATGTGAACGCAAGGCCGGGGAAAAATTATGTGCGCGTGCCGTGGAAATTTTCAAGTGTGTTAATTTTCTACCTCTCTTTTTTTTTGTTTTTATACGAGCGGAAGAAACAAAACGCTTTTCATGTTCTAGCGATCGCAAGTTAAATCGGGGAACGAGACACTCGTGGAATATAATACTATTGTTGCAGAAAAGAGTAAATGCGGCGCAATTGTAATGCTACAGACTAAAAGTTCATTATTTGGGGCATGAATGAGGCTGAACAAACGATCAACTCTACGCACTTTTTCGTCTCGTTTTCGACAGGGGCAAGCAAAGCAACCCTTAATATTTCTTAAAAATATTAAGGGCTGCTTTGCTTGTGCTAAAGTAGCGAAAAATAAAATTAATGGACAATGTATAGCAGAAAAGAAAACTTGGACTGACACATAACTAAAATTTATTCAGTGCTACTTATAACTATTAATAAAAAAAATTATTTTGATTGTTACAATAGCAAAGCGCTAATTAGTTACTAGCATGTGTTAAAACAATAGATCCAATAATACTTGGTTCGGTTTTAAAAAGGTTGACGCTGGCTCTAGCACAAGCAGGCGGCACTTGCTCCGTGAAAATTTCACCCCGAAATGCGTCGCGCGCCTTCAATCCTAAATAGCAACGCAGGTCACGCTGAACCTCAACAATCAAACGGCCGTGAGCCGGAACACCGAAAAAAAGCTGAAACTCGCGAAAAGGTTCAACGGCCTCGCGTCTACACGCGTACACACCGCGACTCTCCCTTGAGTTTCTTCGAAGAAGTTTAAAAAAAGAGGGGAAAAATGTGAGGCACAGAGAGGGAGAGTGGCCGAAATGCAAGGAGGAGGAGAGGGACTATTAAAGCTCGTCGCCAAGAGGTTGGTGTATAAGGGACAGCCCCGGAGAGGAGGCGTGAGCTCGTTTGCCAACTTGCCGGAAAGTTTTCGGCCCGAGAGAAGAGAAAGAGAGAAAGAGAGAGGCATGTATACCGAAGAGGAGAAGAGCCCGTGACGCGAAAGGCGCGAGAAAAGCCGTCAGCTAGAGATGGCCCCAGCCGTCGGGCATTGTGTGAAAATTAATTAT
This sequence comes from Megastigmus stigmatizans, assembly GCA_900490015.1. Taxonomy (NCBI): domain Eukaryota; kingdom Metazoa; phylum Arthropoda; class Insecta; order Hymenoptera; family Megastigmidae; genus Megastigmus; species Megastigmus stigmatizans. The sequence goes on along the minus strand of UELV01083101.1, from coordinate 24,555 downwards.
TAGTCGAGCTTTCGGCTCTCTCCGCGCTCTCTCTTCTCACTTTGATTTTCTGTCTCCTTCGCTTTTCCTATCGCGCCGGTTTTCCAAACGCGATTGTTTCGTCCTCTGGTGCAGCGATTTTTTACACTCCTATAGCGTTGGATGAACGATGGCGTCATTATTGAACATGTTCAGACTCGAATATCCATTCTTCTTTGTTTATAAATAGTGTTTCAATGTGGCTCGGAGGATAACGCGAAATTGGAAAAAATCGACGATGAAAGGTTTGTTACTAGCTTGAGCAAAATTGACACTTTTTCGACGTTTATGGTCGTACGTCAATACTGGTGTACACTACTCCAATTTTTTTATAGAGAACGCGCGCCGCGGATGCATGTACTTTTGACCATTTTACTAATATTGCATGCTGTACATTAAAATGCTTTTAGCAGCTATGTTGTGCTTGAAAAAGTCCTTTTTTTATCAGCTTTACAGTTTGCAATTTAAAATGCCGTTAGTTTTTCTTAATAGACTTTATGCGTCACGTCAATTTCTTTTTCGCGAAAATTTTAACAGATTTTGCTGTCAACGAGATTAGCAGCTTCAGTTTTTTTTTTATCAAAAGATATCAAAAGTAGACTGTATGATATTAGTTTCAAGCTAATTACATTGCTTTCGATGCTAATAAGAACAATTATGTATCCAACATCCGGCAGCAGAGAAATTGCTCATTTCCAAGAATAATAATTTTTTCCTTTTAACTCACTTACAAAAGTCAGCTTTCAGGTAAAAGTGACAATAATAATTTCTTTTCACTCCCTCTTACAACCCAACTTCTTTGTCGTTCCCCATCTCAAGTCGTGGCTTTTCAGCCCGCAGGATCAAAACGAACCTGGTGAAAAAAAAAAAGAAAAAAAAAAGAAAACAAAGCAGACGAGCTAAAGAGGGAAAGATGTGGAAGGAAAAAAAAGAGCAATAAAAAATTAAGTGGCCTCTTTCCTGCACGATAGACGACGCTATACAATTTTGTTTTCGTCGCACCCCGCGACGAATTGTTTTTCCGTACTCCCTTCTTTTTTCTCAGCGAAATTCATAATTGTTCGTTAAAGGACGAGGGAGAAAGAGTAAAACAGTAAAAAAGGAATGTCCGATGTTTTGTCTCGCGCCCCGGATATATACGCAGAAAATTTTTTAACAAGCTTCGCGCGCACGTGAATAATTAATGTAACGTTTTTTGCCCGGACTTTCTTTAGTCGCCTACGAGCGGCGTGTTAACTAGAAATTAAAATTCGTTTTTGTCACACGGTTATTTATCTAGTTTCCCAATCTCGTTAAATTAATGTTTTTCATCTGGTAATTGATACATTTCATTGTCGTCTAAAATAAAACGTCAATTAATTTTAATAATGAGCATTTAATCGCATAGCGCATATTCTGTATATTTTTAGAATCAAATCAAAAGAAATATTAATTAATCAAACTTATACACATCTCTATAGTTAAGATATCTTTACTCATACTGATATTGCAATTTACGAAATTATGTTTGACATTAAAATACGCGCAATATTTCATTAATTTATAAGCTCTATTTGATTGCGATATATTATATGAATCCATTACTCAAAGCATGATAAAACAAAAATAGGTTAAATTAATCACCGGTTTGCGAATTTTCTGTATTAAACGCCGTGCCGCAGGTGTGCGGTCACTAAGAATCTAATGATGCCATTATTGCAACGAACGTGACTGAAAGCAGAACGGAAAATAGAATAATTACGTTTAAGAGCTGAGTCCTTAAAGTTAATAACGGGATCGCAACAAATGTTTTAAATATATGGCACAATTCCGGGATATGGAAAGTCTCGTGTGTGTGCGTAAGCAGGAGTTTTGTCGTAGGGAAATTTTTACGAGACTCTCGCGTGTGACGCAGCTTTTTTCGAGACTATCTGCAGAGGAATATTGCCCCCCAGCTTAACCTTTTTTCTTTTCTCTTTTTTTTCGACCCCACAGCGTCTCCGATATCGCGACACTGCAAAAATTCTTGGCAACAGATTAAAAGTGCTGAATAAAAACTATTCTGCTATCGAGTTGGCGCTCGAAAATGTTGATTCCGACGCTGATTGCGTTATAAAAGCACAATTAGCGGTGGGGGCGTTTTTATCTACCGCTAAACTGAAAGATAGTGCGAAAAGTCAAGAGCGACGGTAGATAGCGCTAATAGACTCGCCTCATTAAGCGGACCATAATTTTTCGCCCTTTCCCTTGAATTTCCCAGCTGTGCTTTTCACTTCGCCGACGATTATTCATGCCGACCAATTCATCTTCTCAACTGTTTTTGCCCGCTGCTCCCCCTTTCTTTTTTCGAAGTTGACATTTCAGCTTTCCTGGACTTATATAAAAATACAACAAGGAAGTTTCTTAAGCGAACAGAGAATTTCGTGTAGTAGGTATAAAAAAAGGCCTAAGACGAGCATTTACGTAATTGACGCGAGTCATTAGCGGAAGGACAATACATTCCCTCCGATCCTTATTTTTTTCTTCAGTTCCTTGCTCCGGCCCATGAATGTAATTAAAAAGTTCATTAATTTCCTTACTTTCTGATGGATAATCAGAGCTTTATTTTTTAACGTTTCTTTCGAAGAAAGTTTTCTCGTTCATTTTAAATAGTCTATTAAGAAACATTATCTGGTCGATGCAGAATAGGTAAGTATTGGGAAGTAGCTTATCCTGGAAGAAAAGCAAAGTGCCTGAAATCTATTAACTATTAAGAATAAATTTTCTACGAAATGGAGAAACTAAGTTTTTATTTGTAAGTAGAAAAGTTCCGAGTACCGTAAGACGTCACCAATAAAATCTTGGCATCGCAACAGTTTCAATTCAATCACAACGGAAATCGTGTATTGAACATTAATTATTACATTTTCGCACATTATTAAAAATTCCAACGAAAAGCGAGTCATCGCTGCTCGCACGTCACCGGAGAATATTAAAACTTCCGTTGTCGTCAAGATAATCCAATGGATTATTTTCGCTGTAACGGAAAAGTCTTTTCCTCGCGAGATGCAGCGTAAGAAAGCGCTAATTATCTATCAAAGAGTGGAGAAATTAATGAACTTTTTTAATTGCATTCACGAGAGCCAAGGGAAAAAAGCTAGAGTGGAAGAAAAAAGGAAGAGGAAAAGAAAGGAGAAGAGTGAATTGTCCTTACGCTAATGACTCGCGTCAATTACGTAAATGTTCGCCTTCTCCTGCTCTCCCTTTTTTTATATTACGTACAAGAAGTTTTCCGCGTTGCTTCTTTGTCCGACTTTTATTTCTTCTCGCTTGCCCGAGACGATTTTTTTCCTTCCTTGTCATTCGTTCAACGTCTAAACAGGATGCGAAAATGTTGAAATTCTTTTCCCGCTCTCTCGGCGTGTTCGGAAGACGAATTAGGCGCTTTGAAAAAAGTGCAGCTGCGCAAAATTTCGCGAAAGCACGAAAAATTATCTCTACGGTTAATGAGCCGGGCTTAGAAACGCTTCGCTCCCTCGTTCGTTTCCACTTGACTTTTCGCACTAGCTTTCAGTTTGAGGGAGATGAAAAAAAGAGAGAGACTAGCCCGCCGCTAAATGCGCTTTTATACAACACAATCGTCCTCAAAATTTCGGAGCTCTTCCGAGATTCCACTTTTTCGGGCGTTTAATTTATTATTTGCACTCGAGAACTCGGTGTTCCGAGCGGCCAGAAAGTAGATTTGAAATTGCGCTGCTTTGAAATGCCGGGTTACGCTAAAAAGTACAGAAGGAAATTAGGATAAAAAAGTACGAGGAACACACTTCGTGTCGGTAAAATCCTATTTGTTATGTAAACTTTTAGCTTTTGAATTATTCTCCCTTGATGTTGGTCGAAAAAATGACTAGCGTTTCCCGTGCGCTTAATTCGCGTACATGTGCGTGTTCCGTCAGGGCTTCCAAGTTTTACGCTGGCTAATGTCATTGCATATGCGCATATCGCATACTGATATAATACTCGTTAAGTGGCTGTTTATACCTCGGCGCACTGCTCGTCAGTCTGCACCTCCCAAAGTTCCATAATCAACGGAAAAAAAGTCTTGAATAATGCCAATCTGTTTACACGGCCAACGAACGTGAGCCAAAATCGAAAAACAATCGCGAACGCAAGAAGCCATCGTATCCCCCCGCCTCGTTATTAGCCGCACACGCTGACCGATAATTGCAATTTCCCTGCAGGGCCCCGGCACTCGCGGCTTATCATCGTTCGCACTTCCGCACCAACTGATTCCGTACAGTTCCGCGATCACCGCCACTCATCGATCGCCAGGAGCTGCTGCGGCACAACGACACAACACACGATCGCCTCATCCTCCCCCCTCCCCATCCCGCTGCATCTATATTTAATTTCCCTAATGGAAGCCGCAGCGAATTTCACACTCGCGCGCATTTTTAAGAGGAAATAAACGACTGCGGGGGCGCCGCCAGGTTCTCCCTCGGAAAAGTACACACCTACACACACACACAGGGAGAGAGAGAGAGAGAGACGAGCTGAGGTGCTTTTAATACCGAGAGATAGCGGAGCTTCAGCCGGAGTATATCGCCAAAGGCAAAAAGCCATCCCGTGCCTGCTGCTTGCAGCCCGAGATAAAGGGAGGGGGGGGGGGGGGGGGAGAAGGGACCACAGAGAAAAATCAGACTATCCGATAATTTCTCCCTTTTACCCGCTAGACTTGGTCATATCTGGCGAGCTCTGAACCGAGCTAAATTTATTCCGAGTAGGGGCGCTTTTACAAAGGGAAATATTGTCTCTTCGTATAGCGGAAATTCGTCTGGAATTCCATAGGCATGGGGAATTGATTAATCAGATCGTTCCTCGCTACGCGCTCCGGCTTATATAAGTTTCATAACAATTAGTCCCGCGAATTTGATAAATCTGATTAATTCGGCCTCGGTTGGTTCCGTTAACCGCACAAGTACGTATTACTATATTCTGATCTGTTTGCCTCAAATTGCTGAATCAGATATAATCAAGTCAGATTATTCGACCCCGTTCCAGTATTATATAGCCTATACCCACGGCTACCCAGGAGTACGAAATCAGTTGCGTCGCTTTAAATGAAGTAGAAGCGGCGGGCACCAAATCGATGAATGCAATTTTGTTATTTTACGCACGAAAAATTCGGAGCTTATGTAATTATGTTTCAACGATATTTGCTTCGCGCTCAATTTGATGATAAAACGCCTTGAAATAGCTGAATATTTAGAACAAACGCGTGATTTCTACGGGCCGTGCCTCCCTAATCACTCGGCAATCAACAATTCAATGCTTGCCACCTAACACCTGCTAGGATTTCCAGCTGCGGACAAAAAACGCGCGGGAGGTGCAGTAACGCGAGAGCAGCCGCGGCGCAAAATTTATCGAGAGCACGTGCGCGGAGCGAATATTTAAGCGCGGCCCAGCTCTAATTTTGCGAAATTAGGATTCACCCTTTTCTGCATCCCGCGGCTACGGCAATAACACGCGATCAGAGAGAGAGAGGTGTATATAGGTAGCCGGCCGTTACGCTCATAATTCAGGCCTGAGTGGAATGGCCGAATCGTCGTCGAAACTCGAAATCCTGTTCTCTGCATCATTAATCAAGTTTCACCGGTGTCATGAATAAATCACAAACTGATCCGTATAGTATAAGCGTATAGCAGCGCTGCAGACTAGCCTCGTTTCAATATTTCTAGAATTGCGGCCAGCGAAAATCTATCGCAGGGACGCGTTTTTCATTAGCGACGATTATGCGCTGCTTAATTCTTGCCGAGCTCGAATCTTATGTTGTTTCCTCCTAGGGCAAGCTTTATAATAGTAAAAGAAAATTCTTCTAAAAACATGTTCCAAAATCCGTGTTTGGTTTTGTTGATGCGTTTTTGTTTTATGGCGATTTTTAGATTTTCAGGAAATAGCTTTTCGTATTTTTCTATATAATATACTCAATATAACAAATTATATGAAAGTGCATTTGAAAAATTATATGAGGCATAAAATTTCCTACTTTTCCACACCGGCAATGTTGGATTAGCTATCGTCATTCTTTTGTTATACATATGTTTATTAAAAAAAATTTACGCGACGCAGTTTTATTTTCGAAAAATGTTTAAAAACGTGATTTCTACTTGAGTTCAAGAAAATTTTGATAATTCTATACGTTTCTAACTTTATTATCACATAATTTGAATCTACACAGGCAACCAACTTTTATTAAGAACGAAAGTTTAGTCACGTTTCAGTAAATTATCCTTCCACTAGATTTAAATCCTTTGATAATCTCAAAGAAACGGTCACTTTAATAAAGTACAAATGATATTTTCAGAATTTCGAGCTATCATTTAACGGCATCCATTCGAATCAGCTTGCTCGCAGAGAAAAAGTCAGCAGCAGCATTTCGCATTCGTCTTATTTATTTTTCCTCTCTAAAATCGCACACAACGTCGGACGTATATTCGACAGCACACGAACGCGGGGAGAACGTAGGAGGAGAAAAATGCGCAAGAGTTCGGTTGGCTTGGCATTCGCTCTCCATTTGACTCCAGGCTGAAGCAGCGGCGCTTGCATGGAGGGTTAAGACGCCGCGGGCCGATAGAGTAACGAGCTTTTCTTCGCTTAGCTTCTCGGAATTTTCGACCCGCCCGTAGAGATTAGAAAATGTGAAAAATCGAATGGCTCGAGTGCAGGCATTTATTGTGATTTTAATTAAAGCGTTTTTTATTTCTTCTAATTTGTAAGGTTCCCGGAGGCCGTGATTTAATTTAGCTGCCGGTACCAGGTAGAATTGAAAACTTGATTTCCTTTTGTTCGAGCGCACATATTTAATTATAGCGTGCGCGCCACGCATTCCTTCGTGAAATTATTTCAAATCGAACTCTTTTTGTACCCCTGCGAATGCGAATAAATTATAACTTTAAAGCGAATGAATTTTAAAAAAAAATTCTGATTAAAGCACATCAATTCTAATTTTACTTGTAATTGAACATTGAAAAAAGTCGATCGTTATCGAATCCGATCGCAATAAAGTTTGCAGTTCTTTGGCGAAAAAGGCATTTCTCGGGGGGGAAAAGGGCCAAGTACATATTGGACGTTACAAGCCCTTGGCGAGAGTCTCGGTACGGTAAATTCGGCTCTCTCGTATACTTTCGTCGAAACGTAACGTGCGCCCATCAAACGTCAGTCAAAAGTTCCACTCTCTCCCTGTCGTAATTTCATCTCTGGGTGGACGAAAGAGGGAAATGGAATGGATGTGCATTTTTCAGAAAATGGCATTTTTCGGAACGGTATAAGTCACGCCTTGAATATTCGCCTTTCGCGAAATTCCCTGCGTATACATATATACGTGTGCATATACACAGGGACCGAGACGCGGGAACGCATAAGCGAGATAAAAATCTTTTTCCCTCCAGCTGCTTCCGTTTTATTTTCTCCCTCGGCTGTTTTTTTTTTCCTGACTCTCGCAGCCCTGCGAAATTCTACGCGCTTTCGGAATCCAACTTATTTACGACTCCCATGCCTTTTTCGAACGTTTCTCCGCTGCTGTGCAGTGCGTTAATTTTTATTTTGTTCTCTTCGAAGGGGGGGGGTGGAAATAGTTTAGATTGCACTTTTTGTCGAAAAACATATATAAACTCTTGGTACGGAATGTACGCGATGTGATTGCATCGGAAAACAGTTGTTGGGCCGCGGTATGTTTGCGACGATTTGTTATTAAAATTGGGAAAATGATGTCGTTACGATCCACAATTGCGCGGTTGTATTGATTGAGTATACTCGCGGCCTCCCGGTATTATTATTCTAATGCCAAACCAATATTTCTGCGGTGATTACACCAATATTGGAAATTACTATAATGCCTGTACTTTGTCAGTATTAATCCATTGTTATGGCCAGCGCATCTATTACTAGAACTATTCAATTACCTAGAAGATCAATGTTTGACTATTAATTTGGCCATTCTCTCGCGACTATATTCACGCTCTCGATGAATTTGCTTTTGAGCCAGAAATTTCTGGTAAAATGACTCGAGTGCATTTGTTGTAAAAAGATTTAAATTTTCGTTTAACTCGAAACTTCATTCTAGGACTATTGAAAATTTGAAGTGGATGCGGATGCTTAGCGGATTATCGGATATCGATAATCGAAGTTCTACTCTGTTGCACAGTGTTTCGGGTTTCCCCAAATCTTCTCTTGTACAAATTTAATGATCCGCGTGTAATCTCTAAACTACAAATCAAGCGATGGAAAAGAAAAACAACTTGGTTTCGAGGATTTTCGTGTAGGACAATCTACTTTTTGCCACAACTTCGCCATCAGCTCCCAAAACTTGAAACGATAAAGTTGTATCCTTCGTAAAAATTTCGGCAATCGCTCAAAAATCCCTTTTAGTCCCAAAAAGCCACCTGCACCTGCTCCCGGCCCTAACCACAAAAGAACTTGCCCACAAGTGTCTCGCGCATTGTCGAGCGACGGAGTTGCAGGTGCGCCAGCGTTCGGCGCTTATAACGTCTCAGCAAGCGTCTCGGCAATTTAGCACCCGAGGATACTTGAGAAACTATAGCGAAGTAGGGAGAGAGAGAGAGAGAGAGAGAGAGAGAGAGAGAGAGGAAATGCACGGAGAGAAAGCAGGCGACACGTGTGGGAAACGCCGACAAGTATACACGATGTCGACAACGACCGATATCTTTCCGGTAATGGCCGAATCGTGTCCTCCTACACTTGAGGAACTATTCTACCGTGTATGTGTCTGTATGTGTGTATGCGTACATATATATACTTGTCCTCGAGCGAGTTAGAAATGCAGAGCTGAACGAGTTCATCAGCTCGACGATCCGATCGTCTAATCTCGTGTATCCATCGGCGTTTTTTTTCCCTCCCTGCACATCAGTGTTCGCTAAATGCGAACGGAGATCCCGGAAATGCTCGAGTGTGAAATGTCGCGTCGCTCGGTACACTGGAGAGCTGCGCACGTTTTACTTCATTTCCAAGCGATGCCGCTTATCCGATGCGACGCTGCTGAGCTGCGAAAATAGATTTTAACTTGACATTCCATTCGTTAGTAATAGAACCTCCTCGAAATTTAACGTTCTTAAAAGTATAACATACGTTAGATTTATTTTGTTGAGCTTTTCTTAGAATTTCAGTTTTACTAAGAACTTGAGAAAATGTTCAGCTTGGTTGTTTGCTCGTGAAAGTATAGTCTTTCAAGTAGAAGAAAAAAGTCCATTTTCTCACGTTCGCCACATAGTAACGTCGTCAAGGCACAGCTGACAGTGTTTGTAAGCTGAGACTGCTTAAGAAGCACTCAAAAAGCTGGGAGCAGGAAAGATATTACATCATCAAGGGCGTATCGCGTCCGCACCGCATGCACAGGCAAACAGAGGCAAAAGACACAGTCTCCTTATATTCCCTGCATATTCCTAATACTTTGGGTATTTTACATCCGTCTGGTTCCCTTTTCAGCTCCAACTTATAAAGACTCCATTACAAACTGAAAGCACTGCGTTTATTCGAAACATTTCGAAATAATAAGAGCCTGTCGACTCAACGTCCTCCTCTTTAAGAGAAGAGAAGACTAGCTTTCATGGCGGATGTTCTTCTGCGCTCTTGGGGAGGCTGAAATTGAAATGTGGAAGTAGGTTCTTATCGATGGATCGTACCCGAAGACCTGCCGCGGTCTTTGTTTTTCTCTTCGTAATTCAAGCCGACATGGCGTAGAAGTTTCATTGAGAAGTCATGCTCTTGATTCCTGTAAAAGCAATTTAAATTTTTAAATTTAAATTAAAAAGAAATCGTTCAAACGAAAAATAATAAACATTACACCAACTCGTCAAAGTCCAATGAATCCTCGACAATGCAAAGCTCACCGCTTTCTCAAACCGAGGTGAAAAAAAAAGTTCAGAACAAGAAGTAGAAAGCGTAAGAAATTTTCTCTTCATTGCTCAGCGATCCCTCGATTCATTCGCGTAGAGGGGAAGGGAGCTGGAGAGAAGGATAGGTATAGGAGAGAAGATAAGAATCTCGCGATTTTCATCTTCGCTCGGTCCGTGCCAAGGGATTCATTGTTAATGGTTATTGCCGTGCAGTTCGACGAAATCGCGCGTGTTGAGCGAAGGCAAAAAAATGGGGTAAAAGAGGAAGAAGAGGAGGAGGAGGGGAGAAAAGGCGATTTTCTTCCCCGCGGAACGAGACGATTGATAATCTCGATTTCGTTGAGCGCCAAGATTTATCAGCTGGCGGAATTTCCCTCTATTGTGCGGAATAATGGCCGCCAAGCGTCTTCTGCCTTATATATACTCCTTCTTTAATTGAATATTTCGTGCCTCTTTTTTTCTTCATTTCATTTCCGTGATTTATAATTATTTGGTAAATCCATTTCGTTCTGCTGGCGAGATTAGCGAAGCCTGCAACAATTATTTGCGATGAGGATGCAGAAACATTTTAAAGCGGTTTATCGAATTTTGTGTTTCAGAAAATGCGAGAGCACTCAAGTATTCGTTAAGGATAATCTGACGCACTGCATCGACACTTGCAGGTCGGAAACTATGTGCGGAGAAGTTGTAGTGCCTGAAAAGCATCTCGACGTAAGTATACATTTATATAGGCACCTATTATATTATTTTCAAGTTGATTCGCCTGCAGTAAGTTATCTAATGTCGAACGTCTCGTTTTGGGTAATCACTATGATAATAGTCGTGCAGGGTGTGCAACAACGCGGGAATGAACTGTCGAGTCGAGCAGGACAGCAAAGCGGGCGAAGGCATAAACGGGGCCGACTTTGTGTTCTACGTCTCGGCGATGTCGACCGAGCGCTGCAAGAAGGGCCTCACCGTCGCTTACGCCGCTCACTGCCAGCAGGAGGCTGCCCTCGATCGGTATTTTCACTATTTTACGATGATAAAAATAGAAATTAGTTTATATTATATTTATGTCCTTTGTTGAATTCATCATATACCGTCATAGAATTAGGAGACAGTCTTTAATACTTGTACGAAATTGATAAATTATATTGAGATTTCTATAAACCTTACCATGTCTACCAAGAGCGCAATCTAAATAGCGCCAAATCCATAAAAGAAGGGTCTATTAGCACTGAAACGTTTCATTAAAATAATAAAAGAAATGGCTCCGAGAGCGAAATTGAAATTCACCTGATCTTTTAAAACCCTTTGATGCGCCGAGGAAAACTGAACCGACTTCTCCTTTTTCTTCTTCAGCCCCGGCGGACCGAGAAACTATTCATATTAAATGTTTTATTAAAGGGCTTGGCAGTCGTAAAGCTTTTTGATTTGAAATTCTATTATATTGCGCGGCCTTGCTGACATTATTTTTATGAGATACCCATCGTATTTTATATTGCTTTATTTCACCAGATTACTACGAATTTACAAGTATATTGCGCACACGTTATTACGGGTGGTTCTGTTATTGCTAATCACAGCTGAATTTTGAAAGCATTGAGCTGACTTTATTTTTTCGGGACTTTTTCGAGTTGCATTAATCAAAGTTTTTAATGATCGGCTCGGGAAAGTTATTCTGAAAAATCGCTTTTTTATGCACAATTTTCAAGCGAATAAAATTTTTCAACGTTCGCAACTTTTTTGAAAATGCAGATATATCGATGGGGTAAAACTGCTTTAAAGCTCTTTCTGCGCTCGTTCTAAAATAATCCACCTTTACTTGCGTATTCGCGAAATGTACACAAATTTTATTCCAATAGAAGCAAAGTAAATTTGTCGGCAATAATCAATCTGTCGTAAAGCAAACACGTCCAACATCCCAACTCCCCGTCCCTTTTCTCGCTATGAAAAACACCTCCTGCGCAGGGAAAGTGAATTCCGCTCGCTAATGTTTGTCCCGGTGTCGCTCTTAGGCCAATCGCGGGTCACGCGAACCTCTGCCCCGAGAGCATAAGCACGAAGCCGCAGGAGCTGGAGACGCTGCTGAGCACCGTGAAGCACGAGATACTCCACGCCCTCGGCTTCTCCGTCAGTCTCTACGCCTTCTACAGGAACGACCGGGGCGAGCCGAGGACCAAGAGGACCGAGACTGGCAAGCCGCCCCTCAACAAGACGTAAGTCCAGCCATACTCCGACCTTCGTAAATCATTTTACATCCAATTCATCCAACGCAAACACGCTGAAATTCTCCGCAACGCTGATTTCCGAGCGAAAATTTCATCGGCGCGCCGCGATAAAAAAGTTAAAATATTAAAACGATCACCGGCCGAGTTGGTCTCGATTTAATTAAAACGCAAATTGAAACTGTCCCGGCCAGGGTGGGGGGGAGTGAAAATAAAAAAGGAAAAAAAGCTCGCAGACGCAGCCGCGCGAAATCTCCTAATTGCCCTGGCGTTACATCGCGAGCCAATTATTTCGCATTCAGCTCGCGTAATAAACATCGAAATAAAATGTACAATGGGAATGGAAATTTATCCGCCAATTAAACTCGTATCGTCCTCCCCCCGAATCAAAAAAAATCGAAAAATAACAGCCATACACGAGTGCGATATCGTAAAGCTCAATTTGATTGTTGCAAGTGAAGAATTGCAAACAATATAAGATTATTTTCCGTGTGATGACTTTTTCAGTCGTTTACGAGTGGAGAATTTCAAAATTGCGGAGGATTTATTTGTTCATCTGCGGCGGTAACAATCACATTGACTCGGTTATTGAAATAACCACGTATCAATTGAATTTTCACATTTTTTTTTATCTAGTTTCCAATTTTCAGCAAACTACATTGCATTGTTCTTGCAATATACATATATCTACGTACCGAAAATTAAATTATCACCAAACAACTATCAAGTTTGCTCTTATCAAATACAAGAAATGCAATTTAATCTCCTTGAAAAATAACTTCCTCCGGATTCCTCGGACAGGAAAAGACACTGCACATACACACACACACACACGCGCGCGTGAGGCGCTATAGGAAATTCTCCTTTCTTTTTTCTCCTCGTCGAATTCCCCGACGCGTGCGAATCAAAATTACGCGCCAGGCTGAGCTCCATGAATCTTCCTTCTTCCCCTTTCTCTCTCTCTCTCTCTCTCTCTCTCTCTCTCTCTCTCTTTCTCTCTATCTCTTAGTCTCTGCTGGTACACAGTGCAGCTGCGACAAAAGAAAGACGTAAGAGAGCGAGTGAGCAGACAGACGAAGGTTTATCACGTCTTCTATTCGGCTTTTCAGGCACTAGGAATTTTCCAATTTCAAAAGCAAACACACGTGGACTTAACTTTTCTTCGTCGGGCCCCCCCCCCCTCTCTCTCTCTCTCTATTTGTTCTTGCGTCTCCTCTTTCATCGCGCTTCACTGCTTCCCTTTCTAATATCTCACCGTTAATTCGCTATGCTTCAAGTATTGCCCTGCGAGATAATTCGATTGATTTTGATTCGAAAAGCCACTATTCCATATGAAAAAAAGAAGTTTATTAATCATGCATATAATCGTTACTGTATTGAAAGAGCAATTGAAACTTTAGATTAACGCATGTTTCCGCAAACGTCTAAACTTCAGCTCGTCAGCTTTCCACGAAAGTTCCATCGGCCGTCGAGAAAATATTCGAACATCTCCATTCCTTAATTCCGCGTCTCAACTCCGCGTGTTCGCGCGCGAAATGATGAATGGCGCTACAGCCGGAGTGCTAGAGAGGCAAAAAAAAAGGAGAGTTGAAGCGCGAGCGAGTAAACGACGCGAAAATGGAGCGTTGTTGTGTGTTGTGCAGCTCTTATTCGTTTCCGCGAATCGCTCGGCGCTCGCGCGCACGAATACAGCTACTTTTTCCCGAACGAAACGAGAGAGAAAATGGACTCGCCACGGATACTTTTGCCGACTGCAGTGATTTTGCTCGCTCCGAGCTTTAGATTTTCTCGACTATCCGCGCCAAATTTTCTTTTCTTGGTATGCGGCCGCGAGGAATTTGGTATAGTCGAACCGAGTTCCCTTTAAAGGAACCCAATCGGAATCCAATCGGAATCAATGTCAATGTTGTTGCATATACTTTGCACCAAACAATCTTTACATAGCGTTGATAAAGAAGAGATTTAAACAATATAGATTGTTCCTTAGCTTGACGTCGAGTATACCGCGTGTGTCGACAGGCTGCAGACGCACCAATGGAGCGACAGCACGATCCGGACGGTGATCCGCTACAGTTGGCAGGTGCACGGAGGCAGCGTGAGGCGAGCCATGCAAATGATAGTGACGCCGCGGGTGAGGGCCGAGGTGAAGGCGCACTTCGACTGCCGGGATCTGGAAGGAGCCGAGCTCGAGGATCAGGGCGAGGATGGCACTGCACTCACGCACTGGGAGAAGCGGGTCTTCGAGGTTTGACTCCCTTTCATTCCTTTACCATTGCCTCGTGTCATTGCTAACGGATCGGTGTGTTTATTTGTTTTATCGGTATCGGGGTCGATTGCAATTTTTATCAAAAAGCTAAAATCGTAGGAATATCGAGACGAGTTTCTTTATTTCGAAAATGACGGAGCACAATGCTTTAGCGGAATAAATCTGCGTATGCAGATATAGAGTATGCGGATATACATTTCTCGTGTCGTTTAATCAAGTTTAGCTGCATTTTTCTCAAATTTCCCCAGAGAGACGAGACTCGGATGTTTTGAAAATTCATGCACTCCTGCGCTGTCGCGTATATATACATTTAGTTTCCGCTCTCGCTATAATCTAATCAGTAGCTTCCATCACAAGGAATTTTCACATCTATTTCGGTATATCGGCATAAACGTCCCTTTGCATATATGTAAATATACGATCCAGCAAGTAATAATTCACTTGATATGTGAAAAATGAACATTAAGGGTATTTATTACCCGTGCGAAAATCTGTACCGGGACAATAAGGCGCGAAGTAATTATATTTAAACGAGAGAAAAAGAAAGAATCGAATTCGAGCGAAAATGGACGTATTTACGGGTCATAAATATTTAAGCTTGCATTATACAAATTACACGAGCCGAATCGGTGAAAGGGCAAAAGCACTCGTCGGATTATTGAGAAATCGATGCGTTTCATATAATTTGAATAGACCGCACACGTGCAGTGCGCGCACATGTCTGCCTGTGTTAGAATTTCGCCTGCTAATCTCCATTGATGGATTCAATAATCATTTACGTGCGAATAATTGATGAAAACACTTAATTAGTCCGTTTATTCAGGGATGATTACCGGCCGTGTAACCAGCAATTATTAATAAAACTGCACTCTACTCAATATAACTAACTAATATAGCTAATTAAGTAGCTAAAGGCCCGATTTGGTAAGACCTCGACATTTTTCATACATTCATTATAATAATTAAATCGGGATCTTATAACGAAAAGTTCCTAAGCAAACAATCAGCGCAAATCAGGTGCAGAGTATATTATCGAGGCGCGCGCATAAATGCGGTCGCGACCGCCTGCAATGGCACATATATATATATATAAATTGGAATTTGGCCCGAGAGAAACATTTGACTTGTGCGCATGGGAATATTTTGGGGCGTGTGCAGAACGAGGCGATGACGGGTACGCATACGCAAAATCCCGTTTACTCGAGGATTACATTGGCGCTTATGGAGGACACGGGCTGGTACAGCGCCAACTACTCGATGGCCCAGGAACTCGGCTGGGGCAGGAAGCTCGGTTGCGACTTTGCCATGAAATCCTGCAAGGAGTGGATCGTATCCAAATCCTCCAAGTTCTCGTGAGTACACCATTTTATATACCGCGCGCTTTTCACCTTTAACCTTCGCGCCACGATTACGCACATTGCATTTTTTTCCAACAAATTCGTCACCGATGACCTCCTGATATCCTTAAGCGCATAAAATTCTGTAAGCAAAAGTATCGCTAACAAATGGTAAATGTTTGACTGTTATTTACTAATCGCTGCCATTCAGGAAAGATGACGATGATGCGTGAGTACCAACCAACGAGAAGAACATACAAGCTACCGAGAAAGTATACGCGAGAACTGAGTTTGTTTGATTTAAAATTTGTCTCCTTCTCTTTGCAGCGGCCGGTCCATCCATCCTTTCTGCAATAAAGTGAAGCGCGATCCACTTCAGACCGAGTGCACCGACGACCGCAGCTCCGTCGCTCTCTGCAACCTCGTCGAGCATCCCCAGCCTCTACCCAAGCAATATCAGGTTGGCTTTTTCACTTTTCACCGATGTCCCATCTGATGTATCGAGCTGATTGGGTATCGATGCCTCTCTGGTTCTTTCGATTTTTCTTAATTTACCGTGGGATTAAATTTATTAACCGAGTACCCAAAAAATCCACAGAATTTCGACTGGATTCCAAATGTGCCACGCGGTCGCGAGGAGTACTACGGCGGCTCGGTGTCGCTGGCCGATTACTGTCCCTACAACCAGGAGTTCACCTGGCGTGCCAACAACACCATCGTCCGCGGCTCCCACTGCCTCTACGAAGACAACAATCCCCGTAAGTATATAATTCGAAACAAAACGATTATCGCTAAATCTTCATAAATATAACCAATTGAAAAGTATCGAATGTCAGATCAAACAGAGTCCGTTTAGCTTTTTATGCTTCGTATTGCACAACCGACCTTTCGTCCGATGGCTTTAAAATATTAAATGGCGTTGCCAATCATCCCATTAAGTTCATAAAATATAATCAACTTTACTCGGTATATGTACACTGCCTTTCCATAAAATACTCGAACGGAGTAGCGCTTTATGATTATGATGACGTTACGACCGATAGATAATCTCTGCACTGCGCGCAATTTCCGGCTTTCTCTCCATCGCGAAAAAAAAATTGCGTTAACGCATGCTCGCGAAGAAAGGTCGAACCATGTCCAGGTCTCCGCGGTGCGCGAAACAAAATAACTTTCCGAGAAGAAGCCAGGATTTTTCGAGCGCTACTAGTGCCGTTGTACTTTCTGCACATTTGCGTAAGAGCGACGAGGGAAAAATCTTTTTCGCGAGAGTGCGAGCATGTGTAATTCTTTACTTCCGAGAGTTTGAGTGGCCGCAGCCGCGTTCGCAGTTATTTTTGCGGGATCTCCGAGCGCGAGAAGCTGTTCCATTTCTTTTTTCTTTTCTTTTCTCCTATTTTCGAGTAGCGGAGAAGGCGTTTTATTAGATCGTTATGAACAATTTCTGCCGATTATTTTTCCGATTGTTTCGAGGAATTATTGCAACGGTAATGGTGCAAGGAATTCCGCACGGATATATTTTTTTCTAACTTTCAATTTAATTATAAAGAGGTTTTTACCAATTCGAACTGTGGCAGCGGTTCGTGTAAGATATGACCAACCCTGTGAGTATACTTTCTACCGTTTGTTATTGCTACTGGCGGATTTGCATATAAATCGCTTTCTATATGAAATTGTATCTAATTGCAATGTCTAGTCATACTTTTCGATCCCGGAAAATTTTTCACTTGGGATATAAAATTTAAATCTGTTTTGACATCTGTCATTAATTTGGTCTGTAGAATTTAATTCAGTCCGGGGGGGGGGGGAATGGTTTTGATATACGAAAATTATCAATATTATTAGAAATACATAACATATATCATGCATCGTGTGCTCAGTGGAAATTCCCTCAAATCATAATAATCATTACCTAAGAACGTAGTAGATTAGCTTACAACTTAAACACCAGTTGATCGTATATCGTAATATAATTTGATGATTATTGTGATGTCGCCAGATCCGAAGAAGAACTTCGCCCTGGAGCGTTACGGAGCGAATTCGCGGTGCTTCGACCACACGAACCAGATGTGGGAGGAGCGCACGTGTAAGCAGGTCAGGCAGTGGCAGCACTGGGGTTCCGGCTGCTACCAGTACAAGTGCGAGGCCGGCAGACTTCACATTATGGTCAGTCTCCCTCCTGCATCTATATCACCTACACCTACACACACATATACACAAGTGGCGGAGTTGACGCGTGTCCCGTCGCTAATTAGTCCAATTATCGCTTCCGGCAACTTGAGAATCGACCCGCGAGCTGCCAATTCCAAAGCTCGGATCTTTTTCGCGAAGCCTATTATTATACTCGCACCTTTTTATCGTTCTGCTATTAGATCGATGCGCGGTGCAATATGTGAAAAATATATCCCGAGGTAATCACTTACACTTGGGGACGGGGTCGAAATGCCCTGCACAGACAGCCGGGATTAATCGCCGGGGCCAATTAAATTTATTCGTTATCCTATCTCTCTGACGTCGGCTAGACCGAGCTCCAACGATCCGTCTCCCGGCCCTTATCCCTCGCGTTAAAATAAATAACGTCCATCTTCTCCTTCTCTACTCTCTACTCTCCACTCTCTACTACTCTATATATACATATACATACACACACACATATATATATTTATATATATATATATATATATATATACGTTATACATATTGCGCAGGTCACGAATTACACGTACACGTGTTACCACGCCGGCCAGGAGATCGCCATCAGGATAATGCAGAACGAGTGGCTTCACAAGGGCTCACTGATTTGTCCGCCCTGCCGAGACCTGTGCCAGGTAATAAAAACCGAGGGCCGCCGCCGTGAGCGTTTTACGAGCGCTCCTATTTTTACCCTGCGCCCCCTTTTTTATACCGCGTGCTCGTTACCTTCTCTCTCTCTCTCTGCTGTTCGATTGGCACTATTGTCGAACGTGCGGATTCGAGCTTTTCGGCTCATACTGGCCATTTGCTTATCCTTGAGTGATTTTTATCTTCCTTCTGGAATCTGGATTTTTTTTCTTATATTTACTCGTTGATGATAAAAAAGCTTGGGCAAAAACTAATGGGCGTTTTCTATTCACAGGAGGAGTTTGCGCAACGGAACGAGCTGTGCAAGCCGGGCGACGAGCATCCACCTGCGACCTTCTACCACCGTGACAAGCTCGACTGCAACTCGGCGGCGGGCTGCGCCTTCACTATTTCGGCTCTCCTCCTCGGCGTCGTCCTCCTCTTCGTCTATAGGTGATCTGACCTGTGCGACAGCAGCCAAGACCTCCTCCTCCTCTTCGTCGCCGTTACCTAAACGCAGAACGCCCACGAGATCCGGACGACGAACTTGTGTTCGCGCGACGTGCAGAGACAATATGATACACTTTTGTGCGTTTGCGGACAAAAGCGCGCGGACACAGTGATTCTTCTTCGCGGATTTCGACTCGTTTCTATAGATGATTGTGATTTTTAAGGGAATGCGAGAGTATCTGTTTTACCTACCGAGTATTTCAACCTTTCGCAACGATTTCTTTTTTTTTCCCCTCTAATTCTTACGAGCGATAAGTATTTTAGTACTTTTAATTCTGACTCTGATGTGCGAGAGTTGGACTGGTGATTACAGATTTGAGTGGCATTTAAAAGCTAAAGTAGGACTGCGAGACAATGTGTTATGAATATTTCCTGAGAGGGAGTTTGTACAGCTGTTTTGTAACATGCCAAGTTTTTTAAGGAGAAATTCCAACTATTCTTATGGGCTTAATTGATCGTGTTAAGAGAAACGCGAAAGTTTTAAAAATTATAAGAATTTTTAACTATGATGTTTCTTTCGTTTTTTATTTAGTTTAATCGAATGATGAGATAAAGAATTGATTATCCTTTCAACTAAGCTCTTGACTTTAACGGATGGTTATAACTGTAAAGATGAATTGTACGAGTTTATAGATTTCTTATAAGTTTATATATGTTGTATCAGAATCCATCCTCTAAATGATTCTATTACTTGACGTTTCTGATATAAATATCATAAAATGGTCTTAAAATCCTACTATTAAAATTGAGAAAAAAAATCAATGTCAATTTTTTTAGTAATCTAAGCCTGGAAATATTCACAATAATCAGCGATGCTATATTAACGATTTGATAAGTTTTTAGTTTTAAATTTCAAAAGAAAACCTAACATGATACGGTGATTTTAGCTCTTTTGAAATTTTTTTGAAATTCACTGATTTTAGCTCTTGATTTTTCACCGATTTAAAAATATTCGAAATTATAGTTTGAAAAACATTTTATTCCATTTATGTCAGAACTCCACTGTGATAGCCAAATTCTAGAGATGGTACGAATTTGTACACACAATGAATCTGAAATTTGATGAAAATAAGCATCGAAAGTATAAGATACACATTTCATGCAATGAAATTGGGTAGTCGGTAAAACAGTTTAACGATTACTCTCTCGTCTCCTTAATTGACTCGAGATATTCCTCGTATCTTAGCATTTAGGGAAAAATCAATGATTTGCCCGTTATTTTAGTGGCAATTATTTGTTTTCTCCTCGTTATTCAATTTCCACTTATTCTAAGATTTTGTAGACTTAAGAGTACATCTATTTGTTGCCATTTTATTCTAATTTAAGATTCTTGAAGCCATAAGTAATGAAGATTTAGATTTGATTAGGTACCTTAGTCACGTATTTAGAAATTTTTAGAGATAACAAAAGAACTCCTTAAAATTCCTTCTATTGTGCTACGTTGTATTATCAAAATGTGTAAATAATTAAGCAAATGAAGATTAATTTTTTAAATTCTTATGACATTCCGACGTGTAAATAGCTCGAACCTTCTGGTGAGCCACGTTTAATTTTAACTACTCCTAATGGACAAAGGAAAAATTCCACAATTACATGAAATGAAGTATACAGGTTTTATGAGATCAAGTATTTTTAGCGAGCAGTATTGAAAGAATAGACAAGGTGCTTGCGGTAAATTTGTAAATAAGTGAAAATATAGCGAATGGACAGTGTGAGAATCGTGAACATCTTGCTACTCGTGGATTAACAGATTTATTTTGCACTTTAAAGCATCTGTATAGGTGGATTAACAATTTTAAAGATAAGCGAATGGCGAAAAGACAACAGTTTGTTCTCGTCCCAATAATGTACATGCGAGAGATCGTTCATTTTAATTTTTATTTTTTTGAAAAAAAGTACAGAGATTTTTATCCGAGAAGGCTCGTCCATTCGACAGAAGCCAATGTTAATTTGTTCGTTGGCTTCCAGCGACAATATATTCTTAAAAGACGATTCACTTCACTCGCAATGCAACTTAGAAATAATTGAGCGAATGAAGTAAGTGAAAAATACCATTCCTTATCACGAGAAAATAAAATAGTCGTGTTTGTTCAACTTAAGTGATACCTACACTCATGAGAAGTTGCATAAATTGTTAAGCTAGTAGTGACATACTATTGAGATCTAATTTCCAAAAATTAGACTTTGATTGAAAAGGACAAAATTACGTATACAATTTATACGATTTTTTAATTGAAAATTACTTAGCGCTACTAATTCTAAATGATATTCAATTATCAATTTTGATATTCAATTTAACATTTTAATACACCAAAAAAGAGGCTTCAATGAATTCTCAGTAAATTCATTCAAACCATTCATATTCATGCATTACAATATCAAAATGGAACTTTCTTATGATTTCTTATGATTTTTTTAAAAGACTTTTAATTATTAATTATAAATCCCTCTGTTTGTGCAACTTTTCAGAAGAAATTTCTTAGTAATTACTGCATTCAGTAAGCTGATGGCAAGCTTTCCTGTCATCAAAGAAAGTTATAAGATTTAAACTATAAGTATCTGTGAATTAACAACCTAATTCTGACTACCCCAAAAACACTCATACTTTAAATGACATGTCATCAGATTATGTCGACGTAATTAAAAGTGATTGTAAAGTAAATTTGAAAGTCAATTAAATTCCGAAAATATATTTGTCATCTCCACAAAGATTCAGAATATCTTATTGTAAGAATTAACATAAATTCATTTAAAGTAAAAGTGTTACCGGGCGTTTAAAAGGACTGCAACGTGTCGCAATGTTTTGAGCATTCTCCTTTTGTAATTTCGAAAGTAAATATTAACGTTGATGTTTTTCACAAAGATTTTTTGGGGTCTCGTTTTATAAGGCGTTATATTGCGTGTTATGCCGATCGAATGTTATTTCGATAGTTATGAAGCAAAGAAATAATTATAAGTCTATTGAGTATTTATTTACAAGAAACCGTGAAATTGTACACTTTATTACTGACAGAGATAAATTATAAAAATATAAAAACTGTTTTCTACTTATATTCCCTTTCATCTCATGGTTTTAATGTATATATATTCTTATGTTTTTTTTTTATTTAATTTAGAAGGATTGGGACAAATATAATATAAACATATACTTACTATCTATAAGTAAAATGTAACATAATAATTTATATTTTTAAGATTCTACATCAAATAGAGCTAATGTTAATTTTTGTAAAGTTCTCGATTCGCAATAATACAATATTTTACTACTTATTATGTGTGGTAAAGTTTCGTATCCCAGTGTTTTTGTAACACTTTGAGCAAGTACGTTGAAAGATTCGGTAGCCAAATTGAGTGAATCTCTCCTCTCTAAAGCCAATTCCATACGTATTTTAATTATATCCTCATAAAGATTAGGTTCTTTATCAAAATCCACAGAATTGAAAGAATTCACAATGTCTTGGTTTTTCAAATAATCACATAACGAATAAATCGATTTACTCAAAATCATAGACATAGAAAAATTGCTGGAAAGCATCTGCTTCTTCATCATACGTAAATTTTCCAGGCAAACCAACCAACCAGCTGCCATCCATTGATTTGATTCTGAATTTATAGTGTCCAAATCATGCTTATTTACACTTGAGTTATTTTTGAAATAACGCTTAGCAAGATAGCAAACGAGTAACGCTGCCGTTGTCCCAGTCACGTCGTACTCAAGAGCACAATCGAGCGGAGTTCTGCCATGGCCATCTTTAACCTGGAAATCAGCTCCATACGCGATCAGCAAATGCGTCATCCAAGTGTATCCTTTCGAGACAGCTATGTGAAGTACCGTCGTGTGGTGCAAAACAAACCTGTGGACATGTACACACATACATATATATGAAAATTTGCGTAGCAGATATAGACATTTGTCTGCAAATAATCGATTATAGAGCTGCAAGTGGTTCAACTAACCTGTTGACTTTGCAGCCAGAATCCAAAAGTACCTTTGCGATGTGACAATGGTCGTTCTCCACGGCAAAGTATAGGGGCGTCTTCAAAATGTTGTGGTCGGTATAATTTTCCGCCTCGATAATACTGTTGTTCTTGTCGATGAGCGCCGTGACCAGTCCCAAGTGTCCCAGAACCACGGCCGCATTCAAAGGCGTGAATCCTTCCGCCATCTCGTAGCCGCAAACCTCCGGTGTATTGCAGGCCTTGCTCTTGTGGAGAAATCGCAGACTGCCCTTGTGCGTGTGCCAAAGCGTCCGAGTGTCAGCGCCATTCTGCACGAGGATCGAGACGATACTGGGATTCCCGTGCCACACGGAGTAGAGAAACGGCGTCTCCAGGTTGTTGTTCTGCTCGTTGACGTTGGCACCTGGACAAAATAAATGAGCTTCGGATCGCGACAAAAAAGAATTAGCAACAGGCAGCTGGGCACGTACCTCTTTCTACGAGCTGCTTGGTCAGCCTCTCGAGCCTCAACTCGCCGTAGACGCTCTGAGTCTGGGCGGTCAGCAGTAGGACGTGGAGCGCCGTATTCCCGTACTCGTCCTTCACGTCGACGTTAGCCCCGGCCTCGAGTAGCCGCTCGACGAGCCTCTCGTCCTTGGTGTCGACCGCGATGTGCAGTGCCGTCGAGCCTCCGTTGTCGATCGCGTTAACCAACGCCCCTGCGGTTATCAGGAGGTTCGCGATCGCGTACGACTGGTTGAAGGAGTCGGTGCCGAAGGTGAAGCGACGTCCGCTGCCCGCGACGAAGTGCAGGGGCGTCGAGCGCTTGCGCAACTCGCTGATGTTGACGCTGGCCCCGCGTTCCAGTAGGAGCTCCACCATCTCCTCGCTCTGGTTCTCGCAGGCGTAGAAGAGCGCGCTCAAGCCTAGCCTGTTTCTATAATCTATCTGAGCTCTATATTGGGCGGGACAGAACGGAATACAGCTCTTTATCACACGGGACGCATCTGTACGAGTAGTACTCGCATCAGCTTTTGCCCTCGGCTCGCTTACTTCTACCGAGTATCGAGTGGTTCTACCATGCAATTGTCTGAGAGAGATGCGAGAGATGCGAGAGATGCGAGAGATTCCATGCGCGTGTATGTGTGTGTGTGTGTGTGTGTGTGTGTGTGTGTCTGTGTGATATTCGATGCGCTTTTTGCTTTTATACAGCCAACTTTGATATAGCGACGATATATAAGGTAATTATATTAGTGAATGTTCATGCAATAAGTGGGTGGATGATTATACGAGGGTCTCTCACGCGCAGTCCTCACCCAGCTTCCAAGAGCTTCGACACGGTCTCGCGATTGCCGCTGCAGACGGCCTTGATCAAGGGGGTCCTGCACTGCTTGTCCTGCCCGTGGAAGTTCGCCCCGTGTTGGAGCAGCATCTCGAGAATCGTATTGTTGCCGATTTGATTATTGGCTTCGGTCGAGCCGGCGACGATGTGCAGAGCCGTTTCCTCGTCTTTGTCGCGAGCATTGACGTTTGCGCCGTTCACAAGGAGAAACCTCACCGCCTCCACCTGGTTATTTTGTTATTCTTGTTAA